>CANTFL010000529.1:0-144905 GCA_947650285.1 Hyaloperonospora brassicae | reverse complement strand
ACCTTTCTCTGTGTAAGTGTTTCCACCCTAGCTGGGCACTGACCTTCACTGTTGTCAGTGGAAGTTAGCTCCATACTGGTAGATTAATACGTAGTCGCCGGTGCCCCATTATTCCTGGTTGCACTTTGTAGTCCTTCCAAGGACCACACTCTCAACGACCAACATGAACATGTTGGACGAAGTCGAAGGCGACACATTTTATGGAGCCCGTGAAAGCTACTATCATTTAAGCGATGTATAATGGAGTGCGGTCGAACGAATGAGTTCGACCGTTGACGAAGAGGCTATCTGGGCCAAGCTATCCACCAGGGATCGAGACCAGCAGCATGCCGTCATCAGCAAGTTCTTGCGACGAGAACTTAATGAGTCGCGAGCGCATGTGGCCTTGTTGCAACAACAAGATAACCAGCGGAACGAAGAATGAGACAGTCTCAGTCCGCGCAATCGACGCGTGAGCGTCGACCGGGGTCTCTAAAGCTAGAGATCTCCAAGCACCACGGAGTCGAGAACGACTCTCTGTTAAGATGGTTCGTTGAAGTCGACGGTGCCATCGAGGCCCGTCGCATCGACGATGAGCGAATGCAAGTCGCATTTGCTCATCCATACTTGACAGGGGACGCCAAGAATTGGGCCTGAATCGCAAGTAACACGGCCCGAACGTGTTTGGGTCGTTAGACATCTTCAAGACCCTGCTCAGTGAGACGTTTGAGCCTCCAAGAGTATAGTATATAACTCTTTCAGAGCTTTTGCAACTCAAACAGAATTAGCGTAAGGTTCATGCTTACGCCCAACGTGTGCGCTACCTTGCAAGTTGCATGGAAGTGAATCCTGTAAGTGAATTTGTATTGACCACAATATTCATTTAAGGACTTTCAGATGGTCCCGTAAGAAATTACCTGTTCTGCGGAGAGCTAAAGATGATCTTCGAAGAGATCTACGCTACGGAGCAGGAAGACTTTAGTGTGAGACAGGCTCACACCACTCTCACCCCCTATCGTCCACATGGACGATCAGCGATCAGAGGTCCAGAACCAATTTATCTCTGTCATGTCGAGGGCGAGCCACCTCGCCCTGTGAACGACAAGCGAATGGTGAGATGCCATCACTGTCATAAACTGGGACACTATGAATAGGAATGCAGGATCCCCCGCTGAGAACCCCGTGGTGCTGAGCGCAGTAACCGTCTACGAGTTAGAAGAACTGGAGAACGAGGGTTCAATGTTGTTGCAAAGCCGCAACAGCTCAGCGGACCATAAAAAATGGTCGGGGTCAGTAAGGGCGGAGCGCCCTACTGATCCGTCAACATCAAGAGAATTTGCAATCTCTTGACAAAGGTTGCCTACGACACACAGTCTATGCGTGTCTCTGCACTGATGTTGAAATGTATCTAATCACCTTGTTATTGGAGGTAACAAAGGAATCGTCACTTCGCGACCTGGTTGACTGTGGGGCGTCGAACAATTTTGTTCGTCGCCAGTCACAAGAGGCTGGAAGTATCAACTTCGTGGACCGGAATGTCCCTTCGACGGGGATGACGGTGCGCCTTGCGACACGCGCATCGATCACTGTGAATAAATGTGTAGCCGGAATCCACTACAGGTTGAAAGATAAACAGCACGATGATGACTTCATCTTACTCGACCTGGATGAAAAGTTTGATGTCATCCAAGGACAACCTTGGCTCAGGAGATGTACGAATTATTGACGGAGCGTAATAACCTATTTACACGACACTTTCTCTGTCGTCAATCTCAGGCATGGAGTTCGACTCTCCTGTGCATCGCGCAAACGTCATATAAACTTCAAGATAGTGGTTGACAAAACTGTGAGAGATTGCGTCAAGTACTCTGACACGCAAGTCGTCACTCGTACCTTCCCAGCGTCAGCACTCGCAGACCTGACCGCCCAATAATAACCGTTTCCGGTCATATAGAGACTTAGCAACGAAATCTTCAAAACGGCCGAACGAGCTTTTTCTCTCTTCGTAAAAGACTCCTTAAAATGAGCGATTAGGTCGCTATCGTGCCATACTTATTGGTAACAGTCTAATTGTTTCAAACTGATTGTCGCCGATAATCGCTTCTGCGGCAACGAGCAATTCAAACGACTGGTACGGTAGCGTGCTCGCGGATTCACCGTCATCGACATCGATGAGCTCGGAGATATGGGTCCATACAACGATAGTAAAAATTCACCGACGCGATCACGGGCATCGGAGAGCCGTTGTTAAGGAAACGCTAGTTCATGTCCACCTTGCTGAGACCCTTTTAGTGACCAACACATGATACCCTTGTGTGTGCTATGGTAACGTCGTAGTGATGGCAGTGCTAAAGGAGTGTCTGGAAAAGCATCAGTTGACAGCAGAGAAACTACTACGAGCTCTTCCTATTTGCCTTTCCATACGTATAAAGGGAATGGCAGAGTCAGAATGGATACAATTGATGAGTGATGGTGAAGTCGGTAGAGTGACGAGAGCCTCTCACTGTGGCTCTGGGATGTAATGATATGTAACGGACCACAAGTAAACACAACATCAACTGCAAATCGAATGAGCGACCAGTATATTCTTTCGTATGAGAAATGATATGGAGAGCAAGTCGTTTCATCATCGGGTATGTATCCTACGTGGCGCATGTCATACTTGTCGTTCTCCGTTGAACAACCTAGCACAGAAAATCTTGCTGTTTCAATCGAGACGTCGCCATTTAATTTTCAGTGGAAAAGGCACGTGATGCCTATCTATCCTCTTATACCGATACAAATGCAAGATCTAGTTTGTCTGTCGAGGTACCGCTTGAACGTATTGTGCGTGCTATATTTGTGTTTCTCTGAAGAACAACACTGCAGTCGTAGCTTTCGCCAGATGCTGCTGCTTCATCGTACTTTGCACTTGAGCCATAATGAGATTCTCCGCAAGTTCCATAACAAGAACTATCGAGTGGTCGATTGTAAATCTTGATCATTCTCCTGGGTGCATTGTTATTCACGAACAATTCTACCTCCGATAAGTTGAGGGTGCAATGGATGGAGCCTTTTGACCGCGTAGGTGGGAGTATGGTATCTTGTCGAATTATCGTAGATTTTACACATCCACAATAAAGCTACTTTTATGAAATACATTACTTTGTTAAAGAGAAGAGAAATACTGTATCTCCGCTTCCGAAAGTCGATGTTCTCACAGAACGAGACAGAAAAAATGGACCAAGGATTTTCTGGTGTTTAAATGGCAAGCAACATCTGTACTTGCAAGCTATGAGATAGGTTGACGCGTGTGAAAGTGGGAACTTTTATCCAAGATGCTGGTGCACGTTGTATACATGAATTTGTAGAAGCTGCGGAAAGACGATGGCTGAACCGTATCTCCTTACGAGCCAAGGGCGAGATGGAAGCATCCATCAGCACCAATGCCTGCCACTTGTTCATCAAATAACGATCTGAAAATATTTTGGAACGCCCAAGCTCATGTGGGTATACTGAGAGTGATTGCGATGGCCTCACTCGAGATACGGTCGTTAGCACAAATGTACATGAACACAGTGTAGATGAATACTACATTGTAAATAAAGCTCCCCAGCATCCTGTGGATGCGATATCCTAGAAAGTACTCGAGACATTCAATGTCTTAATTAATGATGGATCAAGCGTAAGCGCTTAGACGCTCGATCCGAGTGTGCCTCCGGAGTTGACATCAAAAATAACTCAATTTCTAACGCTAGAAACACAACAATTCGTGCGTGATATGCGTTGTGGCAACGCCAAGCGGATCTGTTAACTCGTCGCGGAGGACGAGTACGTCATCTATATTCGATCAGCAACGATTTTTTCTGAGACTGAACGCGTTCTCAGCAATTAATCGATGGACGAAAGCATTATCGATGAAAAGACTCGAAGTAAACGATACACGCCTCAATCGTGGGAGTCGCTTCAGGAAAATCCTTTGCATAAAATTTTTATCGAATTCAAGGATGCGGTTTCTGAATTCGTGCTTTGCGAGTTGACTAAGGATGAATGCACATGAAACGGGACCGAGCTCAAACCAGCGTCGAAGTACTATGTCATGAAACAGTGGCCACTGCCTCGTGACCAAGCACTAGAGATCGACAAGTTGTTTGCCGATCGCTTTGTAGCGGGACATGTGAGGGAATCAACTTCCCCTCACATCTCTCCTACCCTCTGTGTGCTAAAGTACGAAGGAGGGTGGCGGATAGTGCACTCATTCACAAAGTTGAATGCTGCAATGTTACCGGCTCATAAGTCGATACTGATGAAAGAACACATTTTCTAAGAGTATCATTTTCGCTTTAATGGATCCGAAGGATGGCTATATCAGATCCTCATGCGTGAACAGTACATTCCGTACGCAGCAGTGAGAAATTCAGCGGTATTGTGTGGGAATGGCTAGTGGTGCTACAGGGGCTGAGTAACGCCTCTGCAACATTCAACAGATATGTAACAAATATGTTGAGACCGGTGCGATGTTTCGCACCGAATCACTTAAATGGTGTGTTGCTTCATAGCTGGGATATAGACGGAAAGACGGACGTGAAAGTTCATAGAACTCACGTTCGTCAGGTTTTTTAACTTATGCGAAGTATAAGTTGTACGCCAACCTCAAATTGTGTATATTCACGGCTAGCGAAATACCACTTCTTGGGTGCATCGTGGGTAAGTACGGCGTACGCTTTCATCCCGAAAAGATCAAGGCGATCACCAACTGGCCAGTGACAGTCGATGTCCAGAGACTTCGTAAGTTTTTTGGTCTAGCGGCTTACTTGCACAAGTACTCGCGAAACTACGCCGAGATGACCGTGCATCTTTCTTGCTTGCTCAGGAAAAATTTGGAGTGGTCGTGAAACGATGACTGCTACCGTCCCGTTATAAGTATCAATCAAAGTTTGATGCAATCGCCCATCGTTGCGATTGCCGACCAGGACAGACCATTCCATGTGGGCTGTGACACCAGCAATTTTGCTATCGGCTGTGCGTCGATGCAGTATGACACAGACGGCGCAGAGCGCGTCATCTGTTATCAATCGCATCAGCTTCAAGAATCTGACGCAATTACCCAGTGCATGAAAAGGAACTCCTTGCCATGAAGTACGCACTGGCTAATTTCCGCGTCATTCTTGGGAGATAGACAGTTCGTTTTGTATACGGACCATGAGTCGCTAAGCAGGGCCAATAACAGTCCACATCTCTTGCAAGAAATGGCGAGGTAGATATCCTTCTTCGCGGTGTATAACTTCTCCGTGGAGTACAAATCAGGACGCCTGAACGTCGTTGCTGATGCGCTATCCCGTTGGCCCTGTGGACAAAGGACTTGTTGTAGGGGGCTTGCGCCCTTGTTATTTATATTCTTACTGATCTATTCTACCTTTGTTAAATCCTACACGTACCTAATTTGGTGTGCAGCTGTCTCCCCATCAAATCAGGTATCTTCTGAACATTCGGGCCGTGTAACATCCTAGCTCTCTTTCCTACACTCCTCCCAAGGCGCTCAAGTTCATCTCAAGCCAATTTCCTCCCGCAATTCCATCATCCTTGGCGCTGGCAGGCTTTTAGATAGCACATCTGCGAGCATCTCTTTATTACACACGTACTCTGGTTTCACCATTTCTTTCTCGCTCGTGTCTCGTATGAATTTTAATTTCACGTGTACGTGCTGCTGGCTGCTCGATGTCGCTTCATTCGCTATCTGCTTGATAGCCGCCTGTTTTTCTATCAGCATTCTCATCGGCATCTTCACACTCACCCCAAGCTCGCCCAGTAGGTTCTTTACTCCAAGTAACTCCTTTACTCCCATGGCCGCCGAATCAAATTCTGCCTCGGTGGTAGACACCGCCACGGATGATTGCTGTTTAACTTGCCATCCCACCGGCATTCCTGCTACCAGCATTATTGCTCCGCTTACTGATTTTCTGGTGCTCTTGTCAGAAGCATAGTCAGCGTCGGTATAGCTCATCAATTCCACACTTTCGCAACATGTGGCTCCTTTCATGTGAAGTTTTAACCACGCAGTTCCCGCAAGGTACCTCAATATGCGCCTGGCTATTTTCATGTCTTGTTCAGTCGGCGCATGACTGTGTCTTGTGGCTCGATGTACTGCGTACGCTATATCTGGCCTGCTGCATCGAGCCACCCACAGCAAACTACCCACTAATGATTGAAATATTTTCATGCTCGGCCTCTCAGGCGTTCTAGGTCCTCTTTCAGGAAGAGTTTTGCTTCCTCGCTCTCCGACTCCAAAGTTGACTCGTCTGCAATCGGCGCTCGTACCGCGTTCACTTTTCCCAGTCCGTTTCGCTGCAATAATTCCGTGATCGTCTGCTCCTGGTCCACTGTGTACCCATCTTCCATATCGTACAAATACTCATTCCAAGGAAATTCTCAACGGGTCCCAGATCCTTTAGTTCCAGACTCACCATGTCTTTTCCAAACTGGTCCAAAAGTCCCTCGCCGGTCGCAGTAGCCAACAAATGATCCACATACACGCCCACCACTATAGTCCCTAAACCAATCATCTTAAAATACACACACGCGTCGGTGACGGACTGTATAAAGCCTGCCTGCACTAAAGTTTGATGCAGTAATTGGTTCCAGAGCCCTTCAGATCGCTTTAGCCCGTAGATGATCTTAACAAGACAAAGGCACACATCTTTATCGTCTTTTGCTCCCAACCGTCTAAGCTCTTCGCCAGCGATGCTCATGCCCTCGGGAACGCGTGGGTAAATTTTAATGTGTTCCTCTTTATAGGCCTTTAGATAGGCACTAGAACATCGTAGTGGCTTGCAACATACCCCATGATCGTGCCACTGCCAAGATAACCTTACCGCTCGTCATGTCAAGCACTGTCGAGAAGGTTAAGTTATAGTCTCTTCCGAGGACTTGCTCATCTCCACCTGCGACTAGACGGGCCTTATAGCGCTCGACAGCACCATTTCCATCTTTCTTCCTCTTAAAGACCCACTTGCTTCTTAAAAGATGCATGTTGGGGCAGCGTCTGATCACTTTACAAGTCTGATTTCCGACGGGTAAGGCGATCTCCTCCGCTCGCGCCTGTTCCCAGAGGTGCGCGTCTGCCACCTCGAGTGAAGCTTTGTAGGACTTGGGGTCAGGCAAGTCTGCGCACGTCTCCTCCCCTGCCCCCACAACCGACAGAGCAGCGATGGGAGCAATAGTAGCATATTGTGCTGTATCACTCGCGACGTCATGCGCATCGGAATCGTTCGCGGTTTCAAGAGCTTGGTCAGCTTCTTGATGGCGTCTCGACTTTGTGCGTTGTGTTCCCGAGCGTCTCACACTCAAGCTCGATCCGTCGTCGCCGTCTTCGTGGTCGGCAGTTGGTAATGTGCTGTTGACTCCTGTAATTGCGGACACTCTCCTCTCGTCCTCGATTGAGCTGTCTGTCAAGCGCGAGTCGTTCTAAAGCGTCCTCTACCTCATCGTGAAGAACTCGTGAAAGTTGCTCGTTACCCGCCATCGTGAGAGTTTCGATCTGGCAGACGTGACGTGTCGTAATAACAGTCTTGAAACCAGGCAGATAAACCTGGTACCCTTTCATCTCCTCATTTTTCCCGATAATAATTCTCACGGCTTTGTTTGCCCGTCGACTTGTTCGTCGGAGTCTGGTACACCGTACACAATGACCCAAACACTACGACATCAATCACACTGACTGGATTTACCGTTAAAACCTCAAGGGGCGGCTTACTTCCCACATTTGCGCGCGTAGGCATACGGTAAGGACATACGCTGCGTGCTCTGCGGCGTACCCCAAAAGTTCATTGGTAATTCAGATCCAAAGAACATGCACCGCACCGTGTTCATTACGGTGCGGTGTATTCGTTCCGCCTTACCGTTTGATGCAGACGCGTGTGGCTCTGTAACTTGCCTTCCGATGCCCGCGTTCTGGCAAAACAGGTCAAGGGTACGGCATTCGCCGCCGACGTCGGTGCGCAAAATGTGCACACGTATATCATACTGTCGCTCGAAGAACACCATAAAGTGTTCGAACGTTGGTGCCGCTTCACTTTTGGTTTTAGCCACAAATATGCGGACATAAGTGGACTTATGATCCACAAAACTAACCGAATACCGGTTCCTCTTGCGATCCATAAGGTAAATTGGTCCTTTCAAGTCGCTGCAAATTACACCACCCACCACATCAGTTGGTGCATTTTCACCGCTATCCTTTCGTGGCTGAGCAGTATTTGCTTGTTTGCCTTCGGCACAAGTCAAACAATTCTCCCTGACACGATCCGTAAGCTCGATTCCATTGCAAGGATCAACGTCACCATAATTGAGGTGTCCAAAGCGTCGATGAAAGTGACCTAAGATCCCTTTCGAAACCGTTATCGCTTTAGGTGCGGACGATTGAACATCATTCATCACGACGTCGCGCAATCCCTTCTCTTCCAGTCCTGGAGTGCCTCGATCCACAACCAGGACATTGTTCTTGATCTGCACGTACATGACCACGCTGTCATCTTTGACGATGGCGTATCCCTCGCTAGTGTCTCGTAGCTTACATCCTTACAGCATCAACGTACCCAGCGATATCAGGTTAATGCCGAGCTCTGGCGCATAACATGTGTTTCTTAGCTCCACCCAATATGTCTCGTCATCAACTTGCACTCTTAATCTCGCCTCTTCACGTCTAGTCACTCTCAGCGTGCTCTTGTCCGGCAGGACTACATCCTCGGGCTCGTCGCATGCTTCCAATTCGTAAAGCATGCTCGCATCTCATACTAGGTGCGTGCTCGCCCCTGAATCCACTATCCAGTTCTGGTCTGTAAGGTCTTAAGATACCAGGCCCGCCAGCGCCCATCGTGGGTTTTCACTTCTGTCTTCCTTGTTTAGGCAGTTTCGCGCGATATGTTCCACTGTGCCGCAGATCACGCATGTTCTTGTTTCGTTGTACCTCCCGTTGGCGGCTGCAGCAAATCTGACTGGCCTCACTGATCGTCTTTCGCTGTCCTCGTACGTTTGCGCCCATTGCGTTATTTCAAGCGCGTGGACCACGTAATCGCTTCTTTTCTTGTCATATTGACTAGCCAGCACTGGCCTCAACTCAGGACTCGCGTGCAGCACTAGGCTTTCTGGTATCAGCGACGACGATGCTCCTGTCGCATTTCGCACCGCCATAAGGTACAGGTAATGCGAGTGCCACGTGTTTCCAGTGCTTTTCTTCGTTTTGAAGAATTCCGACACTTGCGCGCTTGTAAAGCTTTTGGAGAACGCTGACTACATCTCCTCAAGCGCGTAGCTTAGTGTCAGCTCGATCTCCCACCAATCATTTCGAAGTCCATGAAAGAACTCTTCTGGCTCTCCACGGAGGCATCCTCCAAGTTTGCTAATCTTAAACTTCTCTTCCCATCAATATCCACAAGCTTGCTGTGTCATTTCAATCTCATCTCGAAAGCCTCGTGCCCAATATTTAACCCAGATCCCAAGACTTTATGTAGTTCCTTTCTTGTGAAGACCCTCATGTTGATCTGCGCATCCTTGGCTGATGGAATCCGCATATCTTCGTCGCCAAGAGCGCTCGCCCGCCAGGCTTCATTTGTTAGGGCTCCGGTTGCTGCCCTTAAGCTTCTAAGAACCTCTTTTGCCGTTGTGTGGACAGCCGCTTCCGACCTGCCGCGCGCATAGCCGCGCTTGCCTGCATCCTGCAACCATTGCTCAGTTTGACCCGCTGTAATTAGCGCTTGTCGCCACGCCTCCCCATCCTCAGCTTGAGCTTGCTGTACACGGCGAAAACCCTCACTCAACACAGCTTCTCTTTAGCGTTGCATTTATTCGACTCTCCTAGCTTCTTCACCCAATGCTTGTTCTCGGTGGCGTTGGGCTTCCTTCTCGTTCAGCACTCCTTTCTTGTGCCTTGCAAGGCTCTGCTCCTTATTTCGCACGACGCGTAGTTGCTCCTCGTGTCGTCGGACGAGTTCCTCTCGTTCCAACTGCAATCTTGCTTGCAAATTCGCGACTTTTAACGCTTATAGCTCCGTATGAACTCTCAATGCCTCGCATTTCTGCCTCTGCAGTTCAGCCTCTCCCTGCAGCTGTCCTAGTGCCCTAGCAAACGCCGCGTGGTACTCAACCTGCTGTTGAGTGTGAGCGTCTGCTGCCGCCCGCAGTGCCTCCCGTGCAGCGGCATACTCTGTGAAGTGCTGCTGCTGTTTCTGTCTTAAAGCTCGTCTCTGAGTCCGCAAGCTTGCGTAGTGAACCCGGGACTCGGTCCCAAATACATCCCCTAAGTCATCGACATCCATGGGTATTGCTGACGCTGCCCCTACCTCTTGTGGGGCGGCCTCTATCAGCCTTAAGCGCTCTCCTCGGGCCGAAATCTCTTCTGGTCCAAAGGTAAGCTCTGTCGGGTCGGGTAAGGAAGGTCTCTGCACCTCTAGCTCTTCCACCCTGGCCATCAGTGCAGCTTGCTGCTCCATCATGATTTCCAACTCTGGCCGAAGTCCCTCCCCGCTGTTGCTGCTTGAGCTTTCAGGAGTTGATCGAACGGCTCCTCGACGTCTTGCCATAGACGCAGCCATTGCTCGTTGAATGGCGTCTCCCTGCGCTCTAGCCCCCCCCGGTCCATTGGGTTCAAAACCTGTTGACAAAGGACTTATAGTAAGGGGGCATGCGCCCTTGTTATTCTTTTTCTTACTGATTTATTATCTTTCATGGATCCTACACGTACCTAATTTGGTGTGCAGCTGTGTCCCCATCAAATCAGGTATCTTCTGAACATTCGGGCCGTGTAACATCCTAGCTCTCTTTCCAACAGGTCCGACTTCGAGCCGACTACACACGTCAATAGTGAGGCCTTGCTCACTATTTTGGCGCTGTCAGTCAGCGTGTCGTCGTAGCCTTTACTCGACGACGTGCGGAAGGCGTACGCAGAAGATACGAATCTCACCGGTTTGATGGGTCATCTTGCGAACCCATCCCGAAAATCCTTGTCGGATTTGCCGGCTCTGTACCGTTCCTCTTTGGATCGGTATACGACTCGCATCGGTCTGCTGTATTACACAGCATTTGCGGACGACACTCCTCGTGTCGTCGTTCCCGATCATGATGATTTGCGTTTACGCATCATGAATTCGAGTGTCACGATTCGCCATCAGGCGGGCATCGTGGTAGAGGAAAGACTTACCTTACGGTAAGTCACGACTTTAACTCGCATCCACCAGTGTCAGTTTGTCCGCAAGTAGATTCTTTCTTGCGAGTTTTGCCAACTAGTGAAGCCGTGCCCTGCATTCCGTGCACCATTTAAACCTCTGCCGGTGCCGGCAGAATGTTGGGAGTCCGTTTCCATGGACTTTGTCTTCGGGACTCTTGAAATCACTCAAATAGATATATTATTCTTGTGTTTGTGGATCGTTTCAGCAAAATGATGCATCTTGATGCGGTCCCTGAGTTGATCACCGCACATGGCTGTGCGCGTGTCTTCATCTACACATTGTTTCGACATCACGGTTAACCCCGTCCCGGTATAAAATGTCAACCTCTGATCATAGCTAAAAGAGATGGTCAGATACAATGTGCAAACCTTGTCCTAGAAGCAATTACTTTGATATTACGTCCACTCCTTTTCGAGTTGGAGTGAGTTTTTGCCGATGGTCAAATTTTCCATCAGCAACTCCGTGCATGCATCTACGACGCATACACCGTTTTACGTAAATGGATTACGCCACCCACGTATCCCCGCCCTGATACAAAGTAACTCTGGGTTAAGGAGGGGGGGACTAGCTCGAGCAAAACACCATTTTGACTCTTGCGCATCACGTATTATCGCTGACGCCGATACGTTTGAAGCTGATGTCGATATTGCCGACATCGACGGAGTTGATCTTAGCAGCAGCAATGACGCTGCTACCACTTCAGACAATGATGACGATGCTAAAATATTCAGCATCGTCAATGATCATACTAGCGACGAAGGGGAAACCCTCGCTAAAGATGCGAAGAATCTCTTAGCAGTGCGCATAAGGCGCACTGATAGACAAAACACCGAGTCGGTAGAGAACTTTCTATTGACTCAAGAAGCGGTAGTTCGCTTCGTTACCCATCGCTAACGCGGTGGACCGCCAGAAACGGAACGCATACAAGAATGGAAGAGCAAATGTTCTTTCATGTAAGGTGAACGACCTAGTACTATTGTCTACGTTAAATCTACCTATACATGCAGTCACTAATTTCGGCAGTAGTTTACTACTGCCGAAATACATTGGTCTCTTTCGTGGAATGTACCGCAAAGACAATGCATACACGATTGAGTTGTTTCGTAGTATGCGTACGCATCCGACGTTTTATGGTGGTCGCCTCCGCCCGTACTATCAAAACGAGGCCTCTTCCAATTACGATAACAGCCTCCACGATCACGAATTCCCATGAGAGTCTTGTGATCACGACCCAAACTCTCATGTTGGTTCTCTATTAATGCTTTCCTACGACGAGCTGCCTCTAGCTCATCGCGCGAGTGACAAGTCTCTCGTTCTTTCTCAAGCTGAGTGAACTCGAATTCCGATCGGTCTCATCTTCCGATTGGTACGGAGACGTCGTACAGTCGTCGGTATGTAATGTTGACGATTATACTCGTGCTCCACGTCCTTCCTTAAATCGATCAGGTTTTGTTCGTGGCGCACGACGAATTCCCTACATGCCCGGATGCTGAGCCGGACCTCGTCTTTCCAACGCTACTGAAACCACTGGTGGAGTCTCACGGTGGTCTACGCTTTCACGTGGTACGTATTTTAAGCAATCGCGTGAAAAACGGGGACCTGACAAGTTACCTGTCCGCTGGCGGGGGTGTCCACCTTCGTATGACAGCTGGGAACCTCGATCCCAGCTGATGGCTGACGTTGAAGGTCTCGTCCACCGGTACGACGAGACTCATCCGATTGACCCTCGTGACCATCGGTAAATACGCGCTTTTGGCGCTTGTAGACGGATTGAAAATTTGCGATCGCGTCCCGCATCCCTGACGAGATATGTGCCCTTCCTGAAGGCGAGATTAGGGAATACACTTCCCTTGAAGCGCGTTGCGAGTTGTCGACAAACTCGCACAAGGGTCACCCCATGTGAGGCAAGTAATGCCTGCCTCACGTGACAATCGATGAAACGGTATCTTTCACCGGTTGGGGTTGTTTTCTCGAACTTGATTCGTACTGCATCAAGATTTTTGACCCCCCCTCGCTTCACGTCCAAACTTGTTGAAGTTTTGGGCGAACGCGTTCCTCGCTGCCAAAAGCGAGGTCTTGTCACGCTTTAAGTTGCCGCTGTATCAACGATATTGAAAGAAAGCATTGAAATAGAGGGGGTTTTCAGCGCGAAAGTGGTCGCGCTGGAGGACAAGCCATGAGTTCGGTCGGATCGAATAATGTAATCTGATGGTGCTGGCTTGTCTCGTGAGACGAGCTATTGGTGAGATGTCCGGGCAAATGCCAAGGGTTCAGCTCATCACCCTTCAATGTGGCATCATCGTCGGTATCACGTGCTTCAGCAAGATGACGGATCGCGCCATCGTCAACGAGCTCGTGCGAAGTCGCCCGAGTTGACCATAGTGATAAGTAATCATACTCATCACTGGACTCATCATCACTGCCCAATAGAATGTAACACAAGTCGCGATCCCCTTCGTTCGGCAGTTTCATATTTGAAGGAAGAGGCACCACAGGTTGTTGCAATGCCTCTGGAGCCTTTTCCGAGTCAGACACATTTGACTCGCCAGAATAGATGGCCCCCAACTCGGAGTCATCGCGTGCACGAGGTGTGGTACCACGTGCGCTTGCAGAAACAGATGCTGCAGCTAGAGAACGAGCAGCAGACGACGAGTCGTCTTCCGCAGATGCTGAAGCGGCAACAGGCTCTGTTTTCTTTGAGTCGCCCCGCATATGCATATTAACTATGCGAGGTAAGGTCAGGTATGAATGGATCTGACCAGACAAGTGCTCACTGTCCCAATGGTGACCAACGAGTGGTCACCAAGTTTCGATAGTCACACGGTGGCTATCAATTAAGGAGGGGGTGATGTAGCGGGATAGCTTTGTAAAGCCTTATGGTCTGCTAAGATCCGACCCGACACTGCTGATAAAAATGCAAATGCACTGTTCTGAGGTCCTCGCGTGCTTCCATATCTTTTTGTAAAACTCTGTACAAAATTGCGTCGATCATACAAAACGCGTAGGTAAGTAGTTTCATTTATCGAGCGCGCCAAGGTGGACATTGGCGGCAGGCTTTACGTCAAACAGAGTCTTTCCCAGCGTCACGCATCGCAACGGATCAATGTGTACACGTTGTTGGCAATTACGCTAGGCGCCTTTTGCATGAAAAAGATCATGGCGGAGTTAAGTCGGTAAAAAGTCAGCAAAGTGTCACATTTTGGAGCTAGACCGCATATGTATCGTTAGATTTCTGAAGCGACGAGCCTGGAAGATCAGAGGATATAAATGGAATATGACATTGTCGTGAAGCCCGAGAAATTGTTGTCGATGCTCACCACTGGTACACGCAGTAGTCCGAAGCGTTCCAGACTCCATACCAATTGCTCATGCGCTTCTGGCTCTAACGAAACAACTATATCGCTAAGTGATGCATCGGCAGTTTTCTGCCCAGTACATATGTAAAGCTTCGACACGTAGCGCGACAAAGTGTTCGGCAATTTGCAGCATTACGACAGACGCCGACAACAGTATGAAAGCAAGAGACGAGCGTGCGGAATACTAGACTTGTGTCATTTCTCGTGTGGAGGTGAGGCAACTAAGCCTCGATAATCTGTGCGAGGAAGAATAGACCCGCGTTGTCGTGTGCTTGTGGATCTAACGAAAATGAGTATCTTTCCCGCATGCAAAAGTCACCATTGAGTAAACGTCAAGAAATCCTGGAAAAACAAGCATGTAACGATACTCGGGAGACAGCACCGCAGTAATATGGCATACCCCTGCGAATAATCAAGGAGCATGGCTGCTGATGTACCAGAGCATACTGGCCAGGCAACCTCAAACCGTCCTTACAGGTAGAGAAACCCGTACGACCGCCGAACTTGCGTAAAATTGTTTCCACTATGCTTAAGACCTATCCGACGTCGTGCAGCCATTGAAGGTTACAGGGATTTGTTTGTCTTTGTCCTCAAAGGCGTCTTGCTATATTTGATTTTCCTGTCGCGAATCCCAGTAGACACGCTAATGTGCAGAGCAATCGCATTGAAACCTTTGTAGGAAAGTTTTACGTTGTCTACATTCAGGTAAGATCTACGACTCTCCGTAGCGTCACCAGCTGCTTCGTCGACACTTCTGGTCGCTGTCTGTTTTGTGCTGACCGTGTGCTGACGCTTGTTTATATTCAGCAATACTTGCTGACCCGCCCCTAGTCATCACTAGATCGCGATCGCTACACGGTAAACCCTAATATTGTGGATTGGCTGATAGTGTGGATTCCAAATTAGTGTAGTACACACTTTGATGGTGTGGCACCCAGAGAGACTGGATGATCTAGAGTAGGATCATTTTAGTGTGGATATACAGTACTCCTATACCTAACCACAACCCCTACGTATATAGTATATATGTATCACCCCACAGTCGTCCCACGACTCACCCCGCACTGCGCCCCCCCCTCTTCACCTGGACCTTCTGCCCACATGCCCCCTGGGGATGAGGGTTCGGCAGACGGTAGTGAATGATGATTCGATTGTTAGTTTTAAATTACTGTAGTTTCAATTACTCACCAATTAAATGACTCTGCTGCTCGGAGGCGTGAGTCGTTGACCCCGATGACCGTTGGACTTTGTGTTGACAACTAGACCCATGCAAGGTTTAACAAGGAATTAAAATTCTTTGAGCGGAACGCGTATTCGCAGCTTAAGGCCAGCCGCCGCAGCGACAAACCTTCCACATTATATCAGTGCAGAAGTATGACCCGAGTCCAAGCTACTGTAGCAAGTTTATCTCATGTATGCCCAGACCGCGTCTTTTGTGCCCTATGCACATGGCAATGCCTTTGCAGTACAATTTTACGGAGTCTGTATCACAGCGGGCTACTGTATGTTTATGGGGGTGAATATTCTTGCTATAGGGTTCGATTAAAAGTAATTGCGATCGTCACATGCATGCAGGACCATGAGATAATTTACACAATAACTTTGAACAATTAAAAATAGTGTGGTCCACACTATTATAATAACCACGCAAATAATGTGGATTCCGTTACGTTGTGGTACACACTATTACCTGTGAGGACCGGAAACCGAATGGTTGATCAATAGTGTGGTACAAACTAATTAAGGTCGACAGTGGAGTCCTAAGACCCGTCATGGACATGCATAACGCTTGTATATTCTCTCGTCAGTTGATGATAAACTGATGCGCATATATATCCTTGCCGTTTTGGTTTAGGCATGCGCGTTCGTCTTTCTTACAAAAAAATGTATCGCGTTTTTGTTTCAAATGATGTTAAACTGATAAAATGGAAAAGACGCAGACTCATCCTGTAGCGATAGCAAAACCCACCGTATTGACATAATATGTCCCTTTATGGAAAGGTTTGCGATATACCAATTGCTTGTAGAACGTGTTTGGCTCAACAGAGTACACTGTTACGCGAATCACTTACAGCCGACCACCCGGTCGCCATTAATTTAGATTGAACCTCATTTATGGTAGTATAGTTTATAACTCCGCATCACACAGCCATTGTCAAAGAAAAAGACTCCATCTGGAATCCAAAGTCCTATCTTATCATGTGTTATCCCACTTATTACGTGACGAACCACTTGAACGCTTGCCAAACTAAAGACCAGGCGAATCGCGAAGTTTGATAAGTATCAAATAATGCATTACCTTCCGTCATTAGTCCTTTGCTTTGATGGTGTCATTGTGTCAGGTACGACGCGTGCAGATACATTGGTGGTAACGCGTTAGTGACACGTCTAATGGGAAAGAGTGATGAGCGGAGAGGCAAGGCGCAGCACGGAACCAACCAAATCCTCTCGATCACGGCATGAGGTCCCCGGGTTTTAGCACATCAAATAAAACGACTCCGTGTTCAACGGTAGCGTCAATTGCCGCGAGCACACAGATATGTGACTATTCTATGCAGGCATTCAGCGACACAGTGTGATCTCTGGTAGGAAATCGGTCATTATGAGGTCGAGTAGAACATGGAACACGGTAAATTGATCTGTATTTGTCTAACCACTAATATACAGATATGATGAAACTTGCCATACAGACTAGCATCACGATATGCTTCACAGCGAATCTGATTGTTATGATACGATTCAGCCATTCTTCATCGTACGTGCCGAAAGTTCGCGTCGTTATAAAAGAAGACACGAGATCAATTCCAATTTCCTTTACGGACGCAACGTTAAAAAAATAGGATAATAAAGAATGTAGTGTTATGTATAAATCCCCAATATTTTCACAGCTATGAAGACATGTTTGCAACCTGTAGCTAGGGTTGGTCTGTTAATCTTACAAATATCTGGAAAGTTCTATACAACCAAGACAGAAAGGTCCTCGACTTTATTTGCAATGTGTCATCCCAGTTTAGAAACGACCAGCAGATGACATACCTTATCGTTCAGCGCCTTACGCACAATACGACTTCGAAAGTAAAATCAATGTATGTGGGCGTTATTACCGATCTTAAAAGGCGCTACTAGCTTAATCATCGTCAGCATTCGCTAGAATCCAAACACTGCGGCCAGATATGCAGCATTTACATCGTTTACCAGCTTTCAGACATGCGCTGGTGTATTTTTGCCTGGACAGATATTGCGGTTATCCAAACCGAGTTTAACTTTAGCTACATCGAATTTTTTGAAAAAGATGCTTCGGCTAATCTGCTAAGAAAGAACGTGTACAACATGGAGGACAAGAAGAAGACGGAAGAGAATGATAAAGATTTAGGACAGGATCAGGAAATTAATTCAAAAGTTACCGCTACACGATTTGATGGAAATTGAGGAGCTCCTAATTTCTTTTGGAGAAGGCTGTAGTGATCAGACAGATCTCTATTATCAGGTAAATTTAAATGCAGCGCAGTAGAAGAATGAAGGGAAAGAAGGAGAGGTAGCAGAGGAGGAGACAGATATATGCAGATCCTCCTAGTCCGATAAAATTTTACATGGTAGGTTGTGCCTGTACCAAGCGATTTGCTTGGGATACCCAATAAAATCACCGCTCTGACTTCAAGCTACCCCGCAGCCTTCAGGCTAGTATTTGTAGTTCGAACACTTCGCAATCCACTTTTGATGATTGAATTATATAGGGTTACTCCCTTAGATTTGGTTATCATTCTACCTCTATCAACCAATACATAAATTCTCGGCTACCATTTATGAAATATGAGTTAGCGACCGTAAAATGGTAAGTGTAGATGTCATGTACTATAGGTTAATTTAGTTACCCATTATCAGAGGATTATATATTTGAAATATGGATCTATCGCTTCCCTTCACCCGATGGCGAAAACTGGCTACAAAATCGGGTCATCTCGGCACATTCCGTTCGTTACATGAATTTATGGTAGACTCTAATCGGCAAATTTTTGATAAAATCGAGGGTAGGATTACCGGAAGTATACGATATACCACCCGGTAATATTAGGTATTATTAGCCTCTCAGAATACCTACCACATTATTAGCATTGCATAGCCATTTATAAATACAGATTTTTATCTAAACGAAGACAATTGTACATTGTCATGTGATGCGGCCTCAACGCTCGATGCGTAGATTATGCTGCAGACTAAAATCCATCAGGCGGCAGTTTCAACGCCTACATTGCGTATTCACAACTACTCCTCCCGGCAGCGTTCCCATAACTCAGGGCAGGAGACACGAAAGACAGATGATGACTTCAAATCTAAATATAAGAATGTTGAGGGTACTTATTTGCGGACAAAACACGTATTTGTGGTGGAGGGGCAATCACACCAGGATCACTGCACAACTCACGGGCGAAGGTGAAGGAACAGCGGAAACTGTCTTGACAATATTAGTACCACAAACTGATAATGCGTCAGCTCGAACCCATGCACGCACAAGAAGAGCATATTCACAACAACCGCCGAAGGCCAGTATCACTTCAGAAGAACCTACGAGAAGTTCAACGCGATTAAGTGTCAGGCTGAGAAGTTATCAGTTGATGCAGAAGATATGAGTGAAGAAGAACTAACCACAGTGGAAGGGGCCCTGGGATCACCTCAGAGGCAATAGTGGAAGGAGGCAATGCGAGCAGAGTATGATTCTCTGTTGTGCAATAGCACATGGATCCTCGTGGATCGACCAGAAAACAACACGTCAAGACCAGTAGAAGTTCTCACTTTGCGGTGGGTTCTTAGTATCAAAAGGGATGAGAATGGCAAGATCGTGTGCTACTAGGCCAGACTTGTTATTCACGGTTTTAAATAGCGTGCGGGGTTAGAATACGACATGATGCATTATCCCCTCGTTCGTATACCAACGATACTCTTGATGTTGCTGGTTGCGATGGTCACAGCGCTTGAGGCAAGACACATCGACGTTGAAACCGCGTTTCTCAATAATTGGTTGACTGGTGTGACCATCTATATGGAACAACCAACCTCCTTCGATGAAGGCACTGAACGTTTATTTCTATTGAAGAAAGATTTGTGCGGTCTGAAGAAGGTGGCAAGGCTCGGGTATCAGACTTGGAACGCTTGCTTGGTGGAACACGGTTTCCAACGGTGCGCATTTGACGTGGGATTGTACTCAAAATATGTTAAAGGGCGGATTGTTCTTGATACTGTCTATGTTGATGACATGCTGATTATAGGAACTTCGAGCAGCATCGATGTTGTGGTGGACAACTTGCGTGGATGATTTGCGTTAATGGACCTCGGACGCGTATCGTACTTTCTCAATATGGAGGTGAAGTACGAGCCTGTCGTGATGCTGTGTCTGTCTCAGACAGCATACGTTGATCGCATGCTGACGCGATTTCGTTGAAGCAAGCCAATTTCTTGCGGTCACCACAACAGCAAAACGACAAGATGACGACGAAGACGTACACCACCAAGATTGATGACGTTCGCATACCATATCGGGAGTTATTTCGTGAGCTACAATATCTGGTGAAGTGTACCCGACCGGATATCGCCAATGCAGTGCGAAGTCTTGGTCGACATACAGACGCGTATACTTCGGAGAATTATTAAAAAGTGGATCGAGTACTTCGGTATTTTCACGAAACAAGAACATTCGGACTGTGCTATCGTCGAGACGAAGCTATACCAAGAGATAACTTAAAGGTGTTTGCCTACATTGATGTTTACCACGCAAGTTGTCCGGACACCCCACGATCAGTGACGGGTTCTGTTCTTCAACTGAATGGATGGAGATTTCGGTGTAAGAGCAAGACACAAAAGGCCGTAACATATGATACATGCGATTCGGAGCTCATTGCCGCAGCATGCGCGTCGAGCAATTTATGTGGTCTCGCAAACTAATTGCAGAGCTCAACTTGAAGCAAGCACCTGATGAACTGCGAATAGACATTCAAAGCAACGTTCTGTTCCACTGCTCCACTATCGGCAACTACGACGGAGCGATTCGGTACGCAAAAAAAGCAACAAGAGTGCACAAATGATCGAAAAGAAGGTTTTTGCGATCCAGTATGTCGCCACCGAAGACAATGTTGCATACATCTTCACCAAAGCTCTCGGATCTCACAGATCTGAAAGGTTGAGGCAGCAACTAGGGGTGAAAAGTGTTTCGGTGATGATTAAACATCAGGACGCGTGAGGACTGAAAGCGTGAGTTTCGGGGAAGTATGAGCAATGCCTCATTATTGGAAAAGAAAGCTCACGTTTCTGTCTAATTTCCTGACTCGAGAAGAGAAACCGGGAGTGACCTGTGACTTCAAGTATTGTGCGACCTACTGATTGATGAGTGATGATTGATGGGGTCGGTAGGAGGGTGTATGACGGTTGAAGACTTTTTTTCTCGTGAAAGCGTTCCTCCTCGTGCTACAAGCACGTTGCTTATGCTTACATGAATGAGAGATAAACAATAAATCTAACTTCGCTATTATTCCACGGCACGTGAAGAGGAAGATAATTATCTGAGCAAGAAACTGCTCAGAGTCAGGGGTACGTGCAGCTGTATATATAATACAATTAAGATATTTTTAATTATGAAGCATCCTACTTAAACGAACGATGTTATACCACTAACTACCAACGTATAATTTTGCTGTCTCAACCAAAAGTGGAGCGGCGCCGAGTATTTCATACAACGGTAATATTCATTTAACATTGACAAACAAGCGTCATATTGTAGAATGACTAGCAGTTAAGATAATATTCACATCGACATAATTCGTGATAATGACATGTGATAAGCTCCCCCCATTACACATATTGTACTCAGAAAACCCTGCTACGACTTCGAGGAAGGTAGAGAGTTGGCCAGTGCATTCGGCGAGGTACAATGGTTAATGGGGAACACGTCATGATCTTACAATTAGTTCGAAGCAGGTGCGCCATAAAAATGGTTGAGATAGTGCGTCCTCGAGCATTCGTCTTACCACATTTTGGCAGAGCAATGGTTGGGAGTCGCGATGTGTTTCATCCCACAAAACAATTGCAGCATATGAGGTAAGTTAAACACGCAACATAAAAGACAATACGCACAGAGTTTTTTAACGTTAACACTCAAATGGTGACACGAATAATCTCAATATCGCTCACATGTCAAAAGTTTTTACCTGATGCAAGACTCAGAACTTCATTTGATAGGTGTGCTTTCGCAACGATCGCTACTAAATATACTCAAACGACAACCGACAAGAGCGTATCCGTGTTACGAATAGCAGAGCACCTTGCCAACCTCCAGCGTGCCGCAGCAAGCGTTGCTGCCATCGAACTTACGCGCTAGAAGCGCAAGATCACGACGGTAATGCTCTTGTTTCTGCTGCTCTTGCCGCTTTTCTGCGTGCGGTAGACCACCCGATGACCAGATCCATGGCGATGTCTGCGTAGAAGATATAGTCGACAACGAAGAGCTGTAACGTGCACGCTTCTTCTTCCGAGATAGACGAAGCATCAGCAAGTTGCTCGGACTCATGCCGCGCTCCCAGGGGCGCTCTTTGCAAACGAGGAATGACACCGTCGTTGAAGCTGGAGACACTGGAATCGGAACGGGTAGAGACGTTGGCGGACTCGGATCAGAGGTGGTCTCAACGATCGATTTAGCTGCGTCGACAGGACATGGGATGTCGCGGTAGAAGAGCATTGGGCACTCTGCTTTGTAGTGACCTAGCTGTCCGCAATACCAGCAGTCCGAGAAGCGTGAGACCATGTTGCAGCCGCTACCAGCTGCTGAATGCTGACGTGCACATTGGTCGCAGCTCCGCGCAGGATGGCTCCTGCTGTAGCAAATGTAGCACGTTGCCGTGAGGTCCCACGAAGTTTCGTCGGATACGCAAATGTCCCCGAGACGACGATCTGCGCTCAAGAGATCACTCGCGCGTGCAAACTCCGACCGAATCAGATCATGTCCCTTCCGGTGGAACACAACGCGTCCCACGTCATGCGCCAACTCGAAGGGATCTTCAATGCTCATTCGCCAAGATACCGGGTGGCTCCACTTGGTCGTCTTCGACAAGGCACTTCCCGTGCGAATGCTCACCACGTCGTGCTCGAAGTTAAAGCGATGTGCGTAAAAGTCGAAAAAACCTGCAAGTAACGCTCCAACTGAGTTCACCGCGGACGTCCCAAAGGTGGACGGAAAGTCCACCGTAGAGACCGAGTGCAGCTGTTTGAGCAGCCCACAGATGTTGGTCTGCGACTGCAGGTCCTGGAAATCAGCGTGCACGGCTGGCAGCTGGATATGAGCGCACTGTGACTGCAAGTAGAAGATAAGCAATAGCGTATAACCTGTCGGAAGAGAAACATGACGCATAGCCACCGGCATCCCGTGAGCAAACCAAGCAGCACGTTCCAATGGCCACGAGAGAGCCCAACAGATCGGGAATCGAACTCTTTTTGCCGCACCGTAAGAGCTCAGCGTGCCATTGCCCGCGTCGTTGATTCCTCGTTGCTTGGCCCAGTACTTGACGGCAAACACCAGCGGCCGCACACGGGGATCCACTCGTCCATAGTATCGGAGCAGCGCCGTGTTCAGCAGAGCGCTACCGCTTCCCACACACACGTCACACGCCACCTGCCAACACAGCAACGACCCACTTGCATCACTATCACAGGATATCCATTTACCTGTACATTATCCACTCGTTCGTAGACGGCCACGTACCTCTCGCTGGGGGTCCCATAGCTTTAGTACCGGTACACGCGCGCGGCGGACAAACGCCCGCACTTGGAACGTGCGCGACAGACGCTCGCACGCGGTCGTCAGTAGCTCGACGCGCTTCTCTGCCGGCAGCGCACCGAGCGCGTCGACGCGGACGTCGTGGAAAAAGATCCCCAGGTCGACGTCGCATCCGCCAAAGCCGAGATTGCTGCAGTCATTTAGGTACACCACAGCACAGCACGGGTTACATTAACGGTTACGTTTTCTCTGCGTGTCGCAGACTTAGGGCTGCGGCCCGGCGACCTTTCGGACGATCCAAAAGGCAACACGCAGCACGTGGGCCACTGCTGCTGGAGCAGCGCCTGCACGCGGAGCCGCACGGCGCGCTTGGCCGCCCCTTCGGCCCTGTTGGGCTCGAGCTGCTCGAGCAGCGCGATGCTGTCGACCGTGAGCTTACAGACGCTGTTGGCCGCGCCCATGAGAGCGCCGCCTCGTCGCGCGTGTGCTCTCTGACTGCAGACAGCACCGGATCTTTTGGCTCCACGTTGGGCGGAACAACACCGTGAACCCAATCTTGCGGCAGCGAGCTATTAATAGACCGCCGGCTATGAATAGGGCCCTGGCTCTTTCTAGTGAGTGCGTCGCAACGACTGAGACAGGTCGCGGGGTGGCTGCATTACAAGTGCAACATGCCGTTTTTGGACGTCGGTCGTCGTAATTGTTGATATCCGTTTGTAGAGGAGATTTTGGAAAGGAGCAACGAAGGGAAATGGAGCTGCGGGATCGAACTTGCCAGCTGAGCGCTCTGAATCTCTGGTAGATTGATCGCAAGCAGCACTCGGCGCTCTTTTGCTGCCAAGAAGTTTCCGACCATGCATGTACATACCAACTTTGTTGCCATATCGACAGATCGGGTCAATAAATTCATTTCGGTGATGTTCTTAAGTACGGTAGTGGACAAGAACCTCATGGTCAGTACGCGGCTTGTGTCAACAACAGTATCGAGCTCAAGTGCGAGCGAGGAAAGAGCTGACGAATTGGAACTCGTTTGGCGAGGGTATACACGTGAAAGAGTTGGTAGCTTGAACATTGTTCGTGTGTCGAAAATAAAAATGACGGTCTACGCAAGGTATCCATCGTGCTGTCAACAATCATCGCCAAGGACAATGGCATCTTGTGTGAGTTAGGGAGCCAGCATCTGAGTGCGTTTACTCCATAATCATTTTGAGCGGTACGGCAGAGACACAGCTGATCGCTCTTGTACCTTGCGGTAGACCGCAGCTTGTGCTCCTGCACGCTCTCTTCCACATCGTTGCCGCGTGACCCTTGACGACCAACATGAACAGCCGTGCGCAGGACAATCATGTGCCCTATCGAGTCAGAGAAGGAACCAGTCTGCGCGAGCTCATGACGTGCTGTCTTTCACCGATCAAATCGCCCGAAGCAGTTGTCATTCGACAGAGAGCGCGACGGTTCATGCCGTGATACGAAGCCGTAAAAATAGAATTAACAAGGGACGTAGGTGCGTAAACACACTGAAGTTTGACTCAGATTCGTGGAAACGGGGAGGGTGGAAGTCAGCTCGTCGACGTAGAGCAGCCTCGAGTTGCGGGGTGCATGCACTATAGCCGATGAGGTTTGCTGCTGGCGCTAGAGCTACAGGCACCACATGGACTACCATCACGTGGAACCATCGCGAGAACTTCACGATTGTAGCGATACTTTGATGTGTAAGTGATACCGCTCTTACTCGCTGCTTAGACCTTTACAGCATTAATAATCCAGCTGCCACCAGGCGTTGATCATGGTCATGGGAAGTGTGTGTTGAGTCGCCCCACTATTGCTGACCTGGCACGCAGTGGTTCAAACAAACGCACTGTCGAGCCTATCAGCGTTTTCGTTTGCATGGACAAACATGTAGTTATGGCTTGAACATCTTGCACCGCTGGCCTGGTTCAATTCCCGTCCTAGGTCGGATTTTGTCTTAAGACGCATTGTACTCAATGATATACCGCCATGTCAGCAACAGTTGCACGAATGTACGCAACGTTTGACGACAGAAAAAACAGCCCACGTCACCATCCGGCGGTGGGACCTATGACCATTGTGTAACAGCAGTCAATCTCCCCGCGAGAGGTAGTAGTAGTACTAGTCGTCGTACCGGTCGTCGAAGTAATAGCAATCGCAGTCGCACCGAACTATCTACAGCGCCGCTCTCGCCCGTCGTCGTGCAGTCGATCTAAGGTGAGTCGCCGCCATGTCGTGTCTCCGCTCTGCTCTTCTTCTCGCTATACGAACGTAGTAGTGGACACAAACCGCTTCTGCTGCTGCTGTTTCTGACGCTCTTGACAACTCTCTCTCTCTCTCCCTCTCTCTTTTATCTTTCTCTCTCTCTTTCCCCTTATTTGGCGCTAGGTCTTCGCCATGGACTCCAAAGTGAGCCAACGAGCCGCTGCGGACCTGAACCCTCCGGGTGTACCCAACTCCTTTCGCCGTGCGAAGAACCAGCAGAACATCGCCTGTGTCTTGCTCCGGCGCGAGTTCGGTGGCGCTAGACGACAGAAGACGGTGCGAGCGGTCGGAGAAGATCGGGAGGAAAACTTTTGGGCCGAAGGTGAAAGCGCTTTCAAGGTACCTCCTGTATGTTGGTGCAGTGCAATCGAAACTGCCTGGTCGACGATCTGGAGACGAGAAGCGACTGACGAGTCAAATGACCGTTTTCTCGCTCTCTCTTGTCCTTTGCAGCATCAGAGTCGGTACTTTGAGTTACCGCAGACGACTAAGTCCACGATTTCTATCGCTATCAGTCCGGACGGGTAGGTGCTTTTTGTAGAGAGGTAGAACGATCGATAGAAGAGTGTCAGGCTGAGTCTGGCAGGTGTCAATGGACTAAGCTCTGTTTGTGCCATTGGTGTATGTGATGCAGCAAAACGTTTGCTTCGACGCATGGAGATCACACCGTGAAGATTATATGCATTGAAACGGGCAAAGTCATTCAGGTGGGAAGCTTACAAGATAGGAGCGTTGCTTGCATACGAAAACCTGATGTCGTGCATCTGTCGTGCAGACGTTAGTTGGCCACCCGCGAACTCCGTGGAGCGTGAAGTTTCACCCCACGGATCCACGCTATGTGGCTTCAGGTTGTCTGGGATTTCAAGTCCGGTACGTCGGAACGCGTTATCGAGGTGGCCCGCGGTAAAGCTATGATGAACTTATGATGACGCACTGGCACTTCGGCTTACAGGTTCTGGGATATTGAGACCGGTCGCTGCCTCTATGTGTCCACACTTCGTCATGCTATCATTTCGATTTCCTTTCATCCATCGGGCGACATTCTAGCAATCGCAAGTGGAACGTGCGTGTACACGTGGGATTACCAGGTGAAGAAGCTCGGTTTGACACTGTAAGGAGTGTGAGATGACTGATATGTTGTGTACTGGTCTTCAGCATACTTGCCCACGTATTGCAATGTTTAGCTACCAAACGTTACGCTCCGTCACCTTTCTGCCAGATCCATCTAACATCATGGTTGGAGAAGCAAACGAGCGCTACGTGGTTCGTCGCTAGCATGCAGCCACACACACTATTGACTAGCCACTAGACTGATAGATGACATTGTGCCTGTGTTGCGACTTGTTTAGAGACCACAAGGCCAAGCCCCACCTTCTGATCTTACGGTCACACTGACTATGTGGGACTTCGATCCGTCATGGGCGTTATCACCAGAGCCTCTGCTAACGAAAAAAGCGATGAACAACAGCCGCGTGATTCTATCGCATGCCCTTATCTACAATGACGGCGGCTTTGACATTTCTCGTTGCGGGCGATACTTGGCAATTTGTGCTGATTTCTCACTGAGGCAAGCTGAAAAAGAGGTGGAAATGGAAGCAGAAAACGAAGCTACTACAGATTTGGAAACGATACTTTCTTCTGTCCCAGCGACGAATGAGTCGACTGGTGGTGCAGCAAGCCCCAGCGAAGACGTGAGCGATGTTTCTGTAGCAAACCCACAAGTTACTGCTTCGAACGAGAGCAGCTCCTCTTCCGGTGCGGTATCACGCGGGACGCGCGGAAGTACGGTTTCCGTGCAGACTCTGCCAGTGACCATGCCATTGTCGCTTCCGATTCGTTCACCGCCACCTCGGCTTGTGGCCGTTTCCGGCATGCACACAGGTACACCGAATATGCTGGCAGCGTTGCAATCAGCCGCCGCAGATTTATCTCTCACCATGGATCAATATATGAATCAGCAAATACGACGAGTGCGGCCTCGACTGCACCCGCCCCATGGGATTCAGCGCTACACTGCGGCACTTGAACCAACGCGTAGTGCTACGGCTCCTGCAGCCGTTCCCCAACAGAGATATTCGCAGATTCGACCCAATATTGCGCTGAGTCGGACACGATTTACTAGGAACCAGCGCAACCGCCGAGGGCGGTTATCATCAGAGAACCAGTCAACGTGGTTAGCATTGATCTCTCTCGATCCGGAAGAGCTTGGTCGTGTCATTCAGACGTGTCACTTAGCTGAGACAGCGGCAGGGGGTGTGACTTCGGTGAAAATTTCGCCGACGTCAGCTTACGTACTGCTTGGCTATGGTGTTCGAGATCGTATACAACGGTGCGTTGCTGAGTCGAGTGTCTCGGCTGCTGATCTCGCTGGTTACTAATGCTTTGTGCGTTGTGTGGTGCTAGTGAGACGGAGTTCCCAGTCCACCGAGTGACACGTATATATCGGTGGGAAGATATGGCGCTGCTGTCGCACGTGGAGAGTGCAATGGATGATGTAAATATAGCATTGTTTAGTCCAATATGCGGCGGGGGCTTCTTGTACGGAACCAAGCAGGGCAAACTTCGCGTATGTAATACGTTTCGAGGCGACTTTCACGACGAAGAGAATTGCAATGTGTTAGATGGTCCACGTCGCTGTCATTATGATCAAAACGTTAATGGCGAAGACGAAAACGACGAGGACGAAGACGCCGATCTGGGCGAAGAAGGCGATGAAGAGGACGAGGACGACGAGGACGAGGAGGAAGGCGCCGATGATGAAGAGGAGAATATGGAGGAAGGCGACGATGAAGACGAGGAGGGCGGAGGTGAAGATGGGGACGCTGATATGGGTGATTAAGTTCTTACTGGTTCGTCACGCAAATTAGAGTTGAAGGAAACGCGATGTGAAAACGTTCCATGTGATGTAATTAAGTGATGCACGTGACGGTGACGATATTTGCAGCTCTTTGAGCTCAGTGTGCCACTCACGTTTATGGCTCGTCGTCGGCAACACGAGCTCTGTCCGTTCCGTGCCCAAATGTTTTCCCCAAAAACATTTCTTTATCGAAGTCACTTCCGACGAACTGAGCCTTATCGACCTTCCTTGCCCGGCTGATCAGGTCAGCTGTCTCCTGACGGTGCGTCTTTTGGCCCTCTTTGCTTTCTTCTCCCCCGCAGCCCCACACTTCGATGGCCTCAACTGAAAACTGCTCGCTGGACGATAACCGACCTGATTCGAACGACAAGTCTTTCGGAGTTGTGTAGCTATGCTCGTCCAGGTCTTCGCCCAAAAACAACCGAAACTTCTCAGTTGATCCTCCGATGCCGAGTCCACGTGGGAGCGCGACACCCTTCGAGTTCAGGTACATGTAGTTTTTGTTCGAGCCACTCGCAGACACACGGTAGATGCTAATGTCAGGCTCCATTCGACAGAGAAAGCATCCATTGCCTCCATAGTAGCGACTCGACTCCTTCCACTCAGTATCACAGAACATGCCAAACACAGCTGGTCCAAAAAGATTGTCAGTGTAAGCACAGAAAGTAACCAGCGGACAACATTGTACATACCTCCCTGCGTATCACGGATGACCGTCAGGGTTGGGCCAGAATACCCTAGGATGTGGTAGCTTAGACGATTGAAACTCAACCCGTCCTGTGCACTTGTGTATAATCGACTAAGCGATGTCTGCATTGACGTCGTGACGGTCGACAACGCCACGAAATGCGACCTGTTTCAAAACATTTATACCAATCGCAATCAATGAGTTACAATGGCGAGCTAGAAGGGAACCTCCGAAGCCACATTACCTGGCCAATATGCCGCTTTGGTGCGACAATCGGGGCAATTCGTACGGCGCTTTAGTCAAGATCGTCCCGAAGCTCTTACGCGACATCCATGACATGAAGACCGTGTAGAGAAGAGGAAACTGAGCTCCAATCCATCGGACAAAATCGTCGTTCGTCGCCTCGGTATGAGTTGGTGGCATGGCGGCACGACCGAGTGACTTTGCCACATGTGCGATACGATCCGCATCGTCAGCGTCCTTGCCTCCTGCCATAACAAGGCAGGCAAACAGCAGCTGACTCAATCCTTGCTCTGTCATAGCACCAGCACGAGCGTTCTCGGCAAACAGACGGAAGAGCGATCGGCAGATTGATTGCGACGACGCCCGCACACAATGTGCGACTACGAGAAGAAGGGAAATGTAACAAAGTAAGAAAGAGAAACAGAAGGAGAAAGAAATATAACACTACACTAGCGACAGACTCGCACCTGCTCGTGCAAAGTCTTCCATGAGCAAACTTTTCGGCCGGTCTCCATCCATCTCGTCGTTCTCGTTAGCTTCCAAGCACAAACGATAAAAGGCCGAGCCCAATCGAAAGCACGGAGCCGTCAACTCTTCTGGAGCTGCAGCAGGTGGAGACAGCTCGAGCCACGTCTGCGGTACCAACACACATGACAGTGTAACTTCGGCATGGGCAGCAATGGTTCGGCTACAATTCTTTTACCTGCAAGTTGGTGACCACTGCAGCTTCGGACGACGCCGACGCGATCAATTCATTGAACTTCCCGTTCAAACACTCGTACTCCTGCGCGACCGCCATAGCAACACACATACAATGAGTTTCGTACACGATCATCACCAGCTATACGGAAACTTGTTCAGCAAACAGCCGCCGCACCTCGTCACTGAACGGACCCTTCCGAGCAGCGCGTGCCGTGCTACTCGCAGAATTCCCCATGCCAACAGGTTACGAAGTGTTTGGATGGGGCGTTTTGATCCCGTTAGATGACGGGTTTTCTTCGTCTAATTCGCTGCTTGTTGGTGGTGTTGTTTTGTTTTTGGTTGTTTTGATACAGAAAAGGTGAATACTGATAGCGATTCTCTTGTCAACGCCCATTACAATGTGCAGCGAAAACGAAAGCGATGACTTTTTCGTTTCTGTTAATTGAGCAAAGAACAACAAGAGTCTTGGAAACGCACTTGCATACAATACCAGTCACGTCTGTTGCGTTAAAGTGAGTTGCTGCTGATTAATGATCACAACAAAGCAACTTGAGAGCACCCAATTTGATGCCAAAAGAGCGATTGTCATTTGGTCCAGTATATCTGCCGAATGGCAACCCTCTAAGATAGGATAAACTATGATGCTAATAAAGTCCAATACAGAATACGAAATACATCACGAAAATAAAAATGAACCTCAAGACAGAAAAAATAGAAGAATTAAAAATCGATAATGTCAAAGGACCAGTTACTTTCAATTTAAAAAAATAGCAAGATAAGACCAAAACGCTCTATTTGTATTAATCACACATTATTAATGGCATAAGATAAGTTAGATAAAAAAGCAACACAGATGTATCGTAAACCTACGAATATTACTGCCAGGGATCATGTGAATACATATTGTGGTGCAATATAAGTTTCATTCTATATCGAATTTCTTGCATTTTTTAGAACTAACTTTAATTAATGCGAATATAAATAGTAGCGAACAAGATAATCGCGAACAAGTGATATACACTGGGCCACGACTAGGGGCACCCCCTATTATTGCTACGGGCACACCCGCGCGCCTGAAATAATATAAATGACCTCACATTTTATAGTGCAGAATAATGTACGTGGACAGTACAATACAATTGTATGTAAAGCACCCAACCATATTGCTGAGATTGTATGGACTAGGGCTCTGGGAAAAAAGAGGGGATATCCCATAATACAAAGGAAAAAGAACATGTGTGAGACACCTGTATTGGCCGCGCATCTGCGTCCATGCCCCCTCATACTCATGCGATACGACAGGAAACAACGGATAGTAACACCCACCAGCTGGACTTCTAAAATGACGTACGAATGCCCGAGAAAGGAACAACCGTCGCTAAACAGCTCCAACCCCCACGTGCCGCTCTCATTAATACCAGCTTTCCTTCCAGGAACGTAATTGAATCAACCTTAAACGGGTTTGCGGTTACCCAAGGGTATGCCATCGTAGTCGCCAGATCAAAGAAAACAAGGTAAGTCTGCAACAGGTCTACAGTAAGTGCGATCGTGGCGCTACCTAAAGAACAGCCATAAACTCAGCGACGGTCTCCAGCATGTTGGTGTAACACCTCGTGCGTAATTGTTTTCTGCATTTTCGTACCCATAATAATCTACTCGGGGTTGGACATTCAACGCTGTGTACCAGTACGTACCTCGTCACAGACGGTAGCCTCAACGTCCACAAACACTGCACGCGTGCGTGTTTGTCCGTGCCCATCTTGGCAAAAAACGTCGCAAACGAGTCGTTGCACTGCCGATGGTCAGGTCACTCGGCATCAAACTATCGAATCGGACACCATGTTTGAGACAGTAGAGATCCCAGCAGGCATTACCTGTTTGAATAACGCCCTGGCCAAGATGGATTGATAAAATCTCGCGCATGAGTGGATCTGTCGTATAAGATAAAGAGATAGGGATCATTAGTAAGTGACTACGTGTTTACATATTATACTGCACTATAAAATGTGAAGTCCTTTTTTATACTTCTAGGCGGGCTGGTGTACCCGTAGCAAAATGGGGGTTCCCCTCGTCGTGGCCTATACACTATACTTGCAAGTATTGAAATTACCACTTCTCACAGGTCATCGAGGTTGAACGGTCAACTGCAAGACCTGTTACAGGTAACGTCCGACCTCACCAGATTGACCAATAATCTAACGAAAAACAAAGGTACTTGAGCACTAGACAGTAAAATGAAAAGTAATTATATTTAGGTCCTTAGTTCGCAAACTATTTTGCTACTCTAAACCTACTGGATTCTTCAACTGCACATTCGTAATCGCTATGTCGCGCATTACCAATCGTACAGTCGCGCATTAGTAATCGCTCCTTCGCGCATTACTAATCGTCTAAACGTACCGTTCGGTTCCCACTCTCTGGCCGAGGCGCTTCTTCGACAACACTAACGACTTACTAAGTGGAACGCAGAGACACGAACGCCACATAAGACGACCAGGGCGTGAAGCCAGTGGGATCGAAGATGCGAAAGACATGTGGCATCAACACATGGTGGCCTACGAACTGGACGTGCGCCATCTGCAACTTGACCAGGTCAAGTTTCAGTGTAGGTGAAGAACATGTAGGGCAGTGTAACGAGAGAACTAACACTTAATATATCAGCTTCTACTATTAACTACTTTACACGAGTGCAAATAAACGCATACTTCCTACCGCAAAAACATATTCATTTACCAATAACGAAAGGTGAAGATGATCTTGCAAAATCGGCACTTACTTGTACTGATTCAGCGTAGGCAGGATCCTCTCGGCCTCTCGGCCTTTTATACGATGTACGTGCAGGGAACGGTAAATTTACATAACAAATACGCTTCGTAGAAAGAATAGTAAATTTTGTTTATTGTAATAAAATTGAAGCGACATCGGCACGGTGCCATCCATCCTCTGGCAATTCTCTCGTGCCAATCGTCGTTGCAACCACGACCGACTCCGTATTGATCACTGCTGAGTAGTGGGCATGGAAACACACACCTTGTTTTTTGCGAGTAAATTAAAGTGTATAACTGGTAGAACACTACTTTGAGATACCTCTTACTATCGATTTTCCATTTCGACTTTTCTGCAGCAAAGTATGCGTAGCTTATGCAACCAAATTAAAGTGGCGCATTTAGATAGACATGTATTTTCACTCGCTGACGAAGATCTATCGACACTTGTAAAAACCTGGCTAGTTTCTTGGCAAGTGTTCGACCACCTTCCGTCTCGCAACGCTTAAGTCAGTATCACGATGTAAGCAAACTAAATATCAAGAGAAGTGCGTCGCAATATCTATAACAGAGAATCCATCAGTGATTGAAAATAACATGCCAGCTATACATCCAGTGTAATATATAGAAGCAGTATCATCATTTTCGACAATGTGAGCAGTGGTAGTATATACGGGAATTCGTATTCCATAAGCGCATTTCAAATCCAGTTCCTTTAGCATAGTTACAATTATTACTTCTTCGTCAAAAATAAAAGTCACATTAATTGTAAAATTGATTTGCATTTCATGAAATTTATGCGCTAATATTGGATTCTTTACAGACACATTTGCCAAATTTAAAAAGTCTGTCGATCTTCGATGATATAGGAGACGTTACCAACATGATGTCGATGTAGATTCCCACAGAAATTATACGTGCATCGCATCGCTTCCATTATACAAACAAGTCTGTTCGACTCTAAGTTAGTCTATAAAATTATTAAATTATTGTATAGTAATTCTTGACCAAAGTGTACCCGCTTGTTTTATTCGTGTTTCGTGAGAATGTAGTGGAATTGATCCATTTTTTGACCTGATACGACTAAAGTGTGTCGTGGCATACATCCACTCCTTTCAAAACGCCAATAAACATATAGCACCGTTCCTTGTAACCTTTTATATGCGCTAAATATATTCCCATACTGTGGTGGGACCCGGCACATACCATTGCCAAACCTGAGTTCCTTTCGGTATCTCCATCACAACAAAAAATGTGACGTTGCAGTCACGACCTTGTTTTATACACGCGGCTTAAATGGCCTAATCGCTCCAAATGTACACCTACGTCACGTTAAGTATTATCCACATAAATTGCATGTAGCCAATATAGCGTCTTAAGATAAAACCACTATAATCTACATTTTGCTCTTTAGAGCTAAAAATTAGGGAAAATAAAAAATGCCCCATTTTAATCACAAAAATAAAAAAATGCCCCACATCCTATTATTACAGAAAAGGTTCGACAGCAGCGAGTGAGATAGACGTTGCCAGCAGTCGAGGTAGCAAGTGAGTTAAATATACATTTTTGGCATTTTTGCGCCCAAATGTAACATAATAAATAGCTACCAGCTCGTACCGTGCCTTTATCGAAGTGCAAGGGCAAGTCAACGCTGCTTCTATCGATACACACTGGTTTTTGGAGAAGAAGATTGCTCCCTAAGGGCATTAACTTCATCCTACACGTACTTTTGTCGATCACAAAACGCAGAAATGCTTCTAAACGATTACGAATCACGAAGGAGGTGACCGTAAAGATAGTAAAAAAGAAACACAATCGCTGCAGCTTCGGGGCATCTTATGGTCACAACAAGTTAAGTTTCCAGGCCATATTTCAAGATGCCAATAATCAGGATGTATTTAAGAATTAACTGCGACGTCACCGACAAAAAAAATGGCAGATTGGTATTAGAAGTGTACCGGATGTCTTCGCAGACAATACTCTGACGATACACAGTGCTCATTTACCACTTACGTCACGTTTTCCCGCGCCCACTAAGGTGTTTGGCTTTTGTTATTACCCTGATAAGGATATATGCTGTAAGGCGCCACGCTAGTAATAAGATTACTCGAGTCAGAATATGCTGGCTCTAAATTTGATGTACGAACCTTGTAGCGAAGCAGCACAATATCCAAGCCCACTTCGTCTGTATCCTGCGCCCACCACGCTACTCTTGAGAAGTGCCTCTCATGTCGAGAATAATGATGCAGCCACACTCCAAACAACTCAAGCGCAACACCTACAATAAAAACCGCAGCAGCAACAACATCAACAACAGCACCTACTACAACAACCGCAACAGCAACAACAGCAGTAGCATCACCAGTAGCAGCAACAACATCAACGATATATACTGAAAGAACAATAACAGAATTAATAACATCAGATTCAACAACTTTAGCACATACCGACTAGGGGTGGCCGTGAACAACCCCGCCCTGTTTGGGGCCGGGTCACGGAGAGAGTTTTGCAACTGGTGGCTACAAGCGCAGCACGCCCGCGGCAGAACCCTCTCCGCGGCTTCCTGACCCGGGCGGGGGTTGGTCACGGTCGTGAAAGGGAAAAATAAAATGATTAGGAACACTTGATTCTATGTGTGCCACATTAACTTAATAAAGCTAGGACGTGGGGCATTTTTTCATTTTCCAATTACTTGAGGCATTTTTTTTCGTGATCAAATGGGGCATTTTTTATTTTACCGAAAAACCATCCTTTAATCACCGCTTCCCAACTCCACTTGTCCAAAATCTTACTTCCTCGCTACGATATGACGAATCCACATCGTTTCCACTCATACCACTCCAGGTTATAACTATACCACCTGGTTTACTACTCTAGTGCTAACGAACGCCGCAGGTACGTATATATATGCATTGTTAGTGTGAGTTTCCCAATCCACACCGACGTTGTTCAGCCTCCACTAGTGATTGATAGGTGCTCTTTAAACTCGTCGCACACAGGTTATTCCGCATCAGCATCTCCATCAATCCAAGGTTTATGACGCAAATGTATGTATAATTTAATCTGCTCTTGATCTATCGTCTCTACGACACAGATTTGTTACGTTGTGATCATGGTGTGATTCTTGAGTAAAACAGTGAATATTACCTTATTAACGATACGACCGCATTCTGCACGCTTCGCAAATTGTTTTCATTCGGATCCCTGTATCCTTAAAAGCTTTAATAAGACTCTATTTGTGACACGTTTGTACGTTTCTCTGTCACTGATAAATAACCAGTATAAGTATCTGTATTAAACCGACTCCGCACAAATGTAGCGTCTACGGCTGCGTCTTCTCATTACCGAACGGCAAGCCGCTGTTAATATTCGTACACCATACACATTAAAATAGACACAATGCATACGCCTTGCCTTCGCACTGCAAAGACCTAAGTATTTTCTTTATTTGATAACGATCCACGTCAGACTGATAGCAATATAAGTCAACATAAAGATGTTTTTAATATGGAAGGAATGTTTTCTTTCGATACATCATTCGGTGCTGCTTCACACTTGGTTTATATAGGCCATTTTGTATATCAACAAAACAACTGATCGCTGCTAGAGGCGCGCAAAGGTAGATAAGTGCGATTCCGCATCAAGATTTATGTAGCTGTATGTAATTCAAATGCGATAAATGGGTTTTATGACCAAGGTTTAACTTTAGTATATATAGTATATAATCTTACTTGACTTCCCTTCTGATCAATCCTTGCTCAAATTCTTTGCTTCGACGGCACGTACAGTATACGTGTAGCTTGGACAGCATATTCCTGTTTTGACACTGTTCAAGGGCTTACCAATAACACTTCGTACACCGTTATACGACCTTGATCGTTTAGTCAAACATAATCATGTTGCCTGAGGGACACAGCTTTTACGCCACGCGTGAAACTTATTTCCATTCGATAAATCTCAAATGGAATGCGGTTAAATGAATGAGTTTCTTGCATTCGTAAGAACGCCATCAGTAGCATGTTGAAGGCTTTTGACAGAGAATTACGACATACCCGAATCACCAAGTTGAGATAAAATTAACCCATGGTTAAACTAGAAAAAAATCCTCGCTTATCCATCAAAGACTTTCAACAATCAGAGTAGTTGAGATATCTGAAGGCTCAACAAGTAATTTAATATATGATAGCAACTTAATGATGATGTGGGCGGGTCGACTAAAAAGTAAATATATCGGTTTTTAAGTACAAAACGGCTCGAGGATTATTACCTGTGAAGATAGTTCGTTCAAGTTGGACAGCGCATTGAGAGATCGTCTCATCATTGGCGACGAAATACAAGTCGCAATCGACCAAACTGACTTATCTAGTTAACCCAAGGCTCAGGATATAGGGATTGATATTTATGATTCATATGTATCCGGGTCGTTAGAGGTCTTTAAGAACCATCTCAAACAGAATTATGAGTCGCCACTACCACTAGTCGAGTTTAAGTATCGTGCCGAGTTTTTGTATTTCAGACGGGTAAACTTGATGTGCATGCTAGCGATCATCACAATTGATACCTCTTGATATTCGTTGCTTCCAACCTGATTATTATTGAGTACACTAAAGTCACTGTATTTACCAGGATTTTGCGTATAGTCCAGACAAGACCAACCTATCACGCTCGATACTGATGTCACTTTACCAAGAACATTCAGCGGCGGAACAGGAACAACTATATGTGATACAAGACCGCTAAGTTCGTCTTCATATCGTCCATTGAGGAGACAGGGAACATGTAGTCTGGAGTCTGTGGATCTAAGTAATGTGAGGAACGAGCGTTCACGCTCTTTAGTATATATAGGCGATTGCAGTAATGCAATGGATTCTATAAAACAGTTCACCAGGCCTATGAATGTTTTACCCCGACCCAAGTGTCACGTACAATGGTACGCAATGACCGTCCGGAAGTCAAATAAGGACAGAGGACGCGGGTCCGACGTTGTTGCAAAGTCGCAACAACAAATGCATACGGTCAAATCGGTTGGGATTATTCCGTGCGATGATCTCTGCTGATCTATCAAAGCCAAGATAATCTACAGGCATCTTGACGGAAAATGTTCTCAACCCACATTCACAGTGTGCTACTTTCTCTGGTGATGAGGTTTCTCTCATCACCTTAGACATCAAAGTAACATAAATATGTCACTTTAATCCTTAGTAGATTGCGATGCATCGAACAAATTTGTTCGTCGCCAGACTCTGGAGACTCGTACATTCAAGTTCGTTTAGCACTAAAACTCTTTCACGAGGACAACGATGCGCTTTTTAACAGGTGCATCCACAACAGCAAATAAAGTGGGAAATAATAACACGATAGAAGAAGTACAATGCGTGTATGAATTTATCGTACTAGCTTTTTACGAAATCATAATCGTCATCATTGGTTTACTATGGCTCAACCGGTAGAAGCCATTGATAGGCTGGCAGAATCAATAGGTTTGAGATGCCTTCCAATTGCTCATTAAATAGCCATTTAGTGAGCGTCTTGGAGCTTTCACAACCCATGCCTGTTCTAGGATTGAGACCGATGGCATCACTATTGTCCGGTCGTTAGTACGACTGCCAGACCTCATTGTAGTGGTCTACAACACTGTTTTGAGAGAGATTCCGGATATTGTGTTGAATACAGGCATTTTGAAGGTTCATCACTCGAACAAGTCGAGAAGATTGGGACATGGATGCTTGTCGAAGAAATAATGTGGTGAACCTATCAAGAAAAATACGATAAACCGCGACTGACAAGATTATACAAGCCTGGTACCAGTCACGGAAGCCTTGGGAATTAGCATCGAACAATTACAGCGGCAGCGGAACAAGGGTTGACGGTCCCGTTTATCGGCTGTGACCAGCGGTCACGGTCATTGATGGTGACCAATGGCACATTCATCGGGTATGACCAGCGGTCACGGTGATCAAGGGTGAAATACGTAATCGCGACAAATAAGTTGTGGACGACAAACTACGTTAAAAAACTGAGATAGAGAAAGGTATAATAGTAACTCTAGTCGCAGATAGGTTTATACCAAATAGTGTTGATTTTCCTACAATATACACGCGTCGGCATCCTTCCCGAGCTGGGATGCCAGTGTCCATCCGACGTACAAGGTATGATGTGCTCGTATTCGCTACATATCTTTTCCTAGTTTGGGTGGCTAGGGACAAAAATGCTCATGAAAGTTATCCCGCGATCGGAAGCGGCATGCGTCACAAGGCAATGTCTTCAGACGGCTCGAGAAATTCGAAGAACAAGCGTATCAGTTATCTACAATCGGTCAAGATGACCTCAAGGAAGTCTAGGGCAACTATGAGGAGCGCTAACAGTAAGCGCTGGTCGTGTGAACAAATTATTCGTGACCAAACTAAGCATATCCTCAACTCTGTCAGGATAGACAAACAACCTCAAGTCACATATAAGAGTGCGACCCGCCCGTCGACGGGTACTTTAAGTGAAGGACCACGAAGTGAAGGAACAAGACAAGACACACGGTACGGGATACCCCTTCCGTAAGTCGGTTGTCTGGGCATCAATGGAGGTTTGACCACTCTTCGGTCTTTATGCGATAACCCTTTACCAAGTAAACGTTTAAGATAGTCATATTCAATTAATTAGGGGAGTGACATAATAATCAATGGTAGACCGAATAGTCGTCCGATGACTACCCATCTTTTACATACTAATCCAAACATATGTAATGCATTAAGCGCTTAAATATCCAACGGCATTTATCTTAGTGCCCAAACAAAATAAGAAAATGAGTTTCTAGGAAAACCGAGACATTGAATGCCTAGGTGAACGACGGATCAAGTGTCGGCGATTGTAAACCCGACTCGATTGCACCAACGTATTTAAATATCGTGATAGCACAATTGCCGAAGTTAAAGCTGCAAGAGCATTTCGAGATCTTCAGTACTGGCAAATTAAGCCAAAGTTTCGTACTTGCGCAGAGGAAGAGTGCGTCACCGATAAAATGTTGGTGGTTCTTTTGCTGAGGACAAACGTTTTTTTATCATCTTGTCGACAGACCAAAGTGAGAATCGAAGCTCGAGTTTCTTTATGAAAAAGCAGTATCTACTTACTGCCTAGTGGCGAGAACATAGCGATCGATTTGCCGATCACTTTCCAGCGAGCTAAATTTCTGTCCCTATTTTCGACCATCTATGTGCAAATAAACACAGAAGAATTCGGGAAAAGTGCACGCATCCAAGAAGTCAAAGGAAAACCGTATTGGTTTGACACAGATACCAAGAAATAAAGGAACCATTTATAGTTGGTCGAAGCGTGACATTTTTTCGTCCATGGATCTGATGGGTGGATTTTATCCGATCTTTACGAAACGAGTTATTTGTAATGGCAGTAATCACTTCCAGAGGTATGTTCTGAGATTGGAGGTTAAGTCACATTGGATACGTTATTCCCCCTCCTTACATCTGATTCGTACCAAAAGCATTGATATCGGTGCAAGATTTTCCATCGAGCTATTTTGATGGTACTTTCTTCCAAATACAAGCAATAGGTGGAACTTCGAACGTGTATGTAAATTAAAATAGAAGAAGAGCTATTATTCGTCTGCTTTATAATGCACGCACGCACAGATCATTGAAAAAAATTACTGGCACCAAATAACACACGAAATGATCGATCGTGATTCCTCATCACCAACAATGGCAGTTTTTATCAAGCTTAGCTTGATAGCTTTATAGGAATACTGACACTTGGTACTCCATGATCACTTTTTGTTCTTTTTGTATAATCAGGGAAGATGAACGGCCATCTCGGCCTTCCACGAGCATTTGTGCAAGTACGCGCTAAGGCAAGAATCTCGCCGAGCCGCTTGACGTCGACGGTAATAGGCCAGTCGATGATCGGCTTGATCTTTTTTAGATCTGGGCGTATGTAGTTATAACGACGATGCACCCAAGAAGTGGTAATGTATAGCAGCAAATTTACAAATTTTTGATCGGCGTATGAATTATGCTTACGCATGATGTGTGAGCATCTCCTAGACGTGAAGTCTCACAGCTCTTGCAACGAATGATGCGGTGGTAGAAGCTCTTTTCGAAGCACAACATCTCCGTGAAACATAAATTGAAGCGGATTAATGTTGTTGCTGATGCACTTTCACGCCAGCATATTTTTTATGCCGGATGTGCAATCCCAATGACGATCAGACTTTTTTGAAACGTTGGTTAGCAGCGTCCCTCCATATGGGCTACTCGACAATGTGATCCAGGCGCTCTCTAGAGATACTTGAACTGTGCTATGATTGAATTAAATACTAAGTTATCCCATAAAATCTCAAAAGATTTGATAGCAGTATATCGGTTCTCTTCGAATAGAATCAAGCCATGAAAAGAACAGTAGTACTGCACAGAAAACACACACCGTAATACCACGGAGTAGGATCTGAGGATTTAGGCTCAACTCTTACTCTCTTCATACTAGTAAACAACCGGATTCAAATTATAATATTTTTATACATCATTTGATATTTAAATTGTAACGTTCGTTAACCTACTACGAGATGCAGGAAGTTTGGTAAGCCAATATTCATCGCCGATGAATACAACAGTGTGGATAAATGCATTCTACTCTTGATCAACATGGTGCAATCACGTTCACGGATCTGTGTCTCATCGGTGACCAACAAAGATATCAATGAGCTAGTTGTGCTCAGCGCGATATTCTACACACTGATCTTCAAGGCAATAAAGCCGGGCGCATTATATATCCGAGAATTCAATCTCGCTTTGTGGTCATTCTAATTTACTAATCCTGATCGCGCTTCTTTGGCACCTCATGGCTTCTCTCATGAGCAAGACTTATAATGCCGCAGTCTCTGTTCTTCTGCGTGATGTCAGTAGAAGCTCCTACATCGCGATCATCGCGACAACTCCATCCGTTTTCGCATTTGATACAAGCTTTGTCGCCTTGCCCGCCACTCACGCCACGCTCATTTAAGCCCTATCGTCTCGTCAAAGTACGATCCATCCGACGCATCAAGCGACCTAAAACTTTCAAGACTTTAAGCCTCGCTGTAGTACCGACCACGGCAAGGCTTCTCAGTCGTCCCTTCTTTAAAAGACCTAACGGGTGATTTACAGTCAAATGCCACGTCCAACTCACCAGGGTAGATGTCATCCTGGTCGTAGTTAATTGTAATGGGGTCCTCACCGCGATAGACTCTGTGGGAGCATCCGCTACATGTGGTGCATCACCACGTGAATCTGGAACGAACGACGTTGAAGGCTGCTCAGTAATAGCAGTAGACGATTTGTCGCCTGTCGCTTGTTCTTCACATATTCTCCTGTTAACTGCACGCATTCACTCAGACGCGTTCTTAAAACCTTTGGATACACACCGCATGGACCTGTTAACCATGCGATGAGATCGAAAATAGGTTGGGCAGACCAACAAGTGCCCTTTTACCAAAGTGATCGATAGGTGATCGCTCTATCACCAGGCAGTAAGTTGAAAATCAGTCACTACAGTGACTCATGGTGGGATGGTAATTTATCTGAATGAGTTCATTACACCTCATTTTTTGCTCATAGGTGAAAACCAAACATAGTTTAATCGTTAATATTCTTCACTATTTACCTTACAAATAAATGCCGAAGGAAAATAAATTGTACAGAGAATGTTCAGTACCACTCAAATTTTGATTATTTATGCCATTATACCACCCAAATGAAGCACCAGTCGCTGCGACTCGCGCAATATATTGTGCGTGGGTAGCTGCATTTGGCGTCTATTGTATAATATAGTTTATAATTGAGACCAAAAAAGAGTTTTAAGGAAAACTGAACTAAATAAAGCTCTACTTTTCCTTCTTTATAACTTGTCGGTTCAAGAACTTAAGCCTTCCTTTGTACGTATAGTCAACGTGCGGATACGATGTAAGGGGGCACGCTCTTACCAGATGACAGAAAAGGCCTTGTGTTGACTGAACGCAAGGCTGCGTGCTCCCGACGTTACGTACACGTGGCGTGAGGAAACACGATGAAAGAAACAGAACTCGAAAGCTTTGTCTAAGGTAAAAAGTAGAACTGTATTCAATAAAGTTAAGTTTCATTAATAAACCTTATTTGTCTTGATCTAACTAAATTAATCTACAATCTCCTATGTGGGTTTCTTGCCCACCACCCATTGCGCGCGTCCAGCAGCGATTGGTAGTTACTTTATTTGATGTAGATGCTACATCACCTAATAAGTGGATTAGCCAAGAATATTACCATCGGGAAAAATATTCCGCCAACATCACCCCTTCTCGAGTGATATTGATTGAATATAATCTATATAGATTATATTCAAAAATTGATACATTCGCGTCAAATTTAATGTAAGTGCTACCAGGTGTAACGGGGCACCGACAACTACGTACCGGTCAACCAGTACGGATTTTACTATCCTTTGACTGTAGTGATAGTCAGTGCCCAGCTAGGTGTAGAACTACACAGAGGAAGGTAGAACGACTAAGGTGAAAGACTCTAGTCGTAGAGAAAGTAAAATTGTTATTAATATAATTAAGTCCTATAACTCTTGTATCTCTGTTTGTCCTGACTTAATTATACTAATGTAACTAAATGTATGGTGACGTCTACTCACCACCCATTGCGCGCGTCTAGCAGCGATTGGTGGGTTGATATCATCGCGATATCAACCAATGAGTAGACCCTTCGATCATCTTCAACAACATCATCATGCTCTGTGATATTGTTGAAAGAATATTCATCGTAATATTCTTTATTGTCATTTTATCCTTAATGACAATATCATGTAACGTGCTACCCCGTTACACTCACCCCTCCCTTAACTGATAGTCACCGTGTGACTATCGAAACTTTTGTGACCACCCGCCGGATACCAACGGGACGGGAAGAACTTGTTGGTCAGATTCATTCAGTCTGACTTTGTCTCGCATAGTTAACATGTCGATTCGGGGTGACTCAAAGACGACACAGCCTATTGATGCGCCCGCCTCTGCGGCAGACAACTCGTCGTCTGCTGCTCGTTCTCAGCCTGCAGAAGGTGTTGCTGCAGGAGCATGTGGTATCACACCTCATGCACACAGTGACCCCGAGTTAGGTGTCAGCTACTCTGGCGAGTCAGAAGTGTCTGACTCGGAAAAGCATTTAGAGGCATCGCGTTCACCTGCGGTGCCCCGTTCATCAAGAGATCTGCCGAACAAACGGACTTGCGACATGTTTCACAGTCTGTTCGGCAGTGATGATGAATATGGTGATAAGTACGATTACTCTTCACCGCGATTCGACGATGGTGCGAGCCGTCGTCATACTGACAACCGTGGTACCGGCAAAGATACCACTTCAAAGTGTTATGAGCTAAAGCCGTGGCGTTTGCCTGAACAGCTCATCAATAGCTTGTCTCACGAGACAAGTCAACACCATCGAATACCTTTATTCGATGCAAGTGAGCTTGACGGCTTGAGTTCCAGCGCGAAGAACTTTCGCGCTGAAGAATACTATTATCTAGATGCTTTCATCAAGCATCGATGGTATAATTGCAACCTAGAAGTGACAAGGCATCGATTTTGGCGGCGCGGAACGCGTTCGTCCAAAATGTTAAGAATTTTGGACGAGAAGGATGGCTTCAAAAACTTGAAGCGGTACGCATCAAGTTTGAGAAGCGAACGCCAACCGGTTCAAGGTACCGGTTGCATCGTTTGTCGAGTGAGGCAGACATTACTTGCCTCACTTGGGAAGATCCTTGTGCGAGTTGTGTTGACAACTCGCAACTTGCACATAGGGACGTGTATTCCCCAGGTTCGCCGTGGGGAAGGGCACACATCTCGGCTGAGATTCGGGACGCGATTGCAAACTTGCAATCCGTCTACAAGCGCCAAAAGCGCGTATTTACCGATGGTCCCTCGGTCCAATCGGATGAGTCTCGTCATACTGGTGCACGAGACCTTCAACGTCAGCCTTAAGCTGGGATCGAGGTTCCCAGCTGTCATACGATGGTGTGTACCCACGCCAGCGGACAAGGTAACTTGTCCGCTCCCCATTCTTCACGCGGTGGCTCAAGATACGCCCCCACGTGAAAGCGTCGACCACCGTGAGAATCCACCAGTGGTTCCGGTGGCGGTGGAAAGAAAAGGTCCGGCTGAACCGCCGGGCCTGCAGGAGACTTTGGGTAACCATTGGCGTTACCTGACCGAGTTGAGGGCGGACGTCGATCACAAATACGATCGTCGGTACGACATGCAGGCGACCGTACGACGTCTCCGTACCGATCGGTGGAAGGACCGATCGGGTTTCGCGTTCTTTCAACTTGAGAGAGAACGCGAGAAGCATCGTTTGCGCGACGAGCTAGAGGCGGCTCGTCGCGAGACCGCGTCGCTGAAGGACCAACTTCAGTGTTTGGTTCGTGATCACAAGAATCTGTTGGGGATTTTTGAGCGTGCCGGCTGGCTTCGTTCTCGCAAGAGGCCTCGTACTGATATTACTGGCGGAGACGACCAACATAAAACTTAGGATGCGTGCGCATCCTGCGAGGCAACTCAATCATGTATGCATTGCCCTTGCGGCGCAACACAAGAAAGGGACCAATGTATTTCGTCAGTAGTTTACTACTGACGACATTAGTTACTACATGTCCAGGTAAGTTTACCGTAGACAGTAGTGTTAGGTCGTTAACCTTAAATGAAACAAAATTTGCTCTTCCATTTTTGTCTGCGTTCCGTTTCTGGCGGTTTACCGCATTTGCGATGTAGTCCTGAACGAAACGGACTACCGCCTCTCGAGTCAGCAAGAAGTTCTCTGCTGACTCGTCGTTTTGTTTTTCAGTGCGCTTCGTGCGCACTGCTAAAAGATTCTTCTCTTCTTCAGCGAGGTTGTCTTCTTCCTCGCTGGGATAATCGTTGACGATGCTGAATATACCAGCATTGTCATCATTGTCTGAAGTAGCAGCAGCGTCATGGCTACTGCTAAGATCAACTTCTTCGATGTCGACTTGATCGACATCGACATCGAACGTATCGGCATGTGCTATGATACGTTATGAGCAAGAGCCAAAACGGTTTTTTCTTGAGCGAGTCCCTACCACCCCTAAACCCAGAGTCACGCTGTATATGGGCGGGAATAAGTGGGTGGCGCAAGCCATTCACGAAGAACAGTGTATGCGTTGTGGACGCATGCACAGAGTTGTTGATGGCAAACTCAACCATCGGCAAGAACTCATTACAATGTGAAAAGGAGTGGACGTATTCTCGAAGAATCTCTTCGAGGACACGATTTGCACGTTTCGTCTGACCATCTGTTTCGGAATGGTCAGATGCGGACATCTTTAATCGTGTTCCGAGTGAACGGAACACGGATTGCCAAAACGCCGCCGTGAACCGAGGGTCACGGTCGGACACGAGTTCACGGGGTAATCCGTGAAGTCGAACACTGTGTCGATGAAGACACGCGCACAGCCGTGTGCAGTGATCGATTGAGAGACTGCATCAAATTTTACCATCTTGCTGAAACGATCCACAAAGACAAGGATATCATTATTCTTGTGAGAGTCTTCGGGGAAACCGAAGACAAAATCCATGGAAACGAACTCCTAACACTCTGCCGGGACCGGCAGAGGTTGTAGTGGAGCACGGGATGAAGAGCTAGGCTTCACCCTTTGACAGACTTCGCAAGAACGAATGTACTTGCGCACTAACTGATACTGGCGGGGCCAGTGAAAATTACGACTTACCGTAGGGTAGGTCTTTTCTCTGCCACGATGTCCGCCTGAGGGCGCATCGTGACATTCGAACATGATGCTTAAACGCAATTCATCATGATCGGGAACGACGACACGAGGTGTATCGTCGGCAACTGCTGTGTATTACAGCAGGCCATTGCGAGTCGTATACCGATTCAAATAGGAACGGTACAGAGCCGTTAAATTCGACAAGGTCTTCCGGGATGGGTTCGCGAGGTGACCCATCAAACGAAGTAGAACTGTATCTCCTGCGTATGCCTTCCTCACGTCATCGAGTAAAGGCGACGACGACACACTGACTGACAGTGCCGCAACAGTGGGCAAGGTCTCACTGTTTGCGCGTGTTGTTGGCTCGAAATCGGGTCGACGTGATAGCGCATCAGCGACGACGTTAAGTCGTCCTGGCTTATACTCCACGGAGAAGTTACAATCCGCGAAGAAAGGCAGCCACCTCGCTATTCGTTGCGAGAGGTGTGGACTGTTTACGGCCGTGCGTAGTGACGCATGGTCCGTATATACGATGAACGGTCTATCTCCGAGGAGATGGACGCGGAACTGAGCCAGTGCGTACTTCATGGCAAGGAGTTTCTTGTCATACACTGGGTAATTGCGCTCAGCTGCTTGCAGCTGACGCGATTGATTGCAGACGACGCGCTCTGCGCCGTCTGTGTCATACTGCATCAACGCACAGCTGATAGCAAAATCGCTGGCGTCACAGACCACATGAAAAGGTCTGTCCTGATCTGCAATCGCCAAGACGGGCGATTGCATCAAACTTTTATTGATGCATTTAAAACAACGCTGAAAGTCAGTGTTCCATGACCACTTCACACCTTTCTTGAGCAAGCAAGAAAGACAAACAGTCATCGCGGCGTAATAGCGCGAGCACTTGTGTAAGTACGCCGCTAAGCCAAGGAACTTACGAAGTACCTTGACATCGACAGGCACTGGCCAGTCGTTGATCGCCTTGATCTTTTCGGGATCAGGGCATACGCCGTGTTTACCCACGATGCACCCAAGAAGTGGTATTTCGCTTGCCGCTAATATACACTTCTTAAGATTGGCATACATCTTATGCTTGCGCATAAGTTGAAGGACTTAACGAACATGAGTTCTATGAACCTCAATGTCCGTCTTTCCGTCCATATCCCGGCTACGGACGAACAAATCGTCAAAGTAACTCGGTGCGAAATATCGCACCGGTCTCAACAGATTTGTGACACATCTGTTAAATGTTGCAGGGGCATTACTCAGCCCCTGTGGCATCAATAGCCACTCCCGCAGCATACCGCTGGGGGTGCTCACTGCTGTGTACGGTATGTCCCGTTCACGCATGAGGATCTGATAGAACCTATCCATCAGATCCATGGACGAAAAGATGGTACTGTTGGACATACCATCTATGATTACGTCCTTCCTCGGTATCGGCGTCTGAGCCGGTACCGTTGCAGCATTCAACTTGTTGAACGCGTGCACTATCCGCCATCCTCCTGTGTCTTTTCGCACACAGAGGGTAGGAGAGCTGTGAGGGGATGTTGATTTCCTCACATGCCCCGCTACTAAGCGATCGGCAAAGAACTTGTCGATCGCTAGTACTTGTTCACGAGGCAATGGCCACTGCTTCTTGACACAATACTTCGACCCGGGTTCGAGCTCGGTCCCGTTTCAAGTGCCTTTGTCCTTAGGCAACTCGCAAGGTACGGATTCAGGGAATACGTCCTTGAATTTGATCAAATCCCTCTACAAAGGATTTGCCCGAAGTGACCCCCAGGATTGAGACGTGTAACGCCCAATCCGAGTCTTCTCATCGAGGACACTTTCGTCCATCGATGAGCTGCTGAGAACCCGTTCGTTCTCAGCAAATACTGTTGCCGACCGAATGTCGATCACATACTCATCCTCTGTGACAAGTATGCAGATCTGCTTGACTTTGCCACTGAGCAGATCACGCAAGAACCGTTTCGGTTCTAGCGTCGGCAATTGAATTATCTCCGAAGTTAGTTTCGGGGGTACAACCAGAATAAGCGCGTAAGCGCCTACGCTTGATCCATCATTAACCAAGACATTCAATGTCTCGATTACTTCCTGAGAATTCACATCCACAGGGTCCAGGAGAGCTTTCTCCACAATGTAGTGATCAATTACATTGTGTTCGTGTACAGTCGTGCTAACGACCGTACCACGAGTGAGGCCATCTCACTATCTCGTAGTACACCCACGTAAATGTGGGCGTTCCAAGACATTCTTCAGATCGTCATCTGAGGAACAAGTAGCAGGTATCGTAACTAATCGATGCTGCCAGCTCACCCTTGGCTCGTATCTCCTGAGCCAAGGTAGCCATAGGATGATATCAAACTTGTCATCCAGGTCGAGTACAATGAAATCATCATCGTACTGTTCATCTTTTAACGTGTAGTGGATTACGACTACAAGTTTCTTCACAGTGATCGATGCGCCTGTCGCTAGGCGCACCGTCATTATCGTTGGAAGGATCTCCCGCTCCACGAAGTTGATTCTTCCAGCCTCTAGCGACTGGCGACGAACAAAAGTGTTCGACGTCCCACAGTCAACTAGGGCGCGAAGTGACAAGTCCTTTGTCACTTCCCATATCAAGGTGATGAGAGACACCTCATCACCAAGTGCAGAGACACACAGGGACTGCGTGTCGGTAGCAACCTTCGTCAAGATATTTACAAATTCTCTTGATGTTGCTGGATCAGTAGGGCGCTCCGCCCCTACTGACCCCGACCATATTTTGATGGTTGGTCTCGCTGTTGCGGCTTCGCAACAGAATCGGACCCTCGCCCTCCAGTTCTTCTTACTGGCGGGTGAATACTGCGCTCAGCACCTCGCGGTGCTGAGCGGGGGATACTGCATTCATATGCGTAGTGTCCCAGTTTATGACAGCGATGGCATCTCATCGATTGCTTGTCGTTCGCAGGGCGTGGTTTCTCGCCCTCGACATTCCAGAGGTCCATTGGCTCTGGACCTCCGACCGCTGATCGTCTATGCGGACGAAAAGGGGTCAGCGTAGTTTGAGCCTGTCTCACAATATAGTCTTCCTGCTCTGCAGCGAAGATTGCTTTAGAGAGCGTCTTTAGCTCTCCGCGAAACAGGTGGTCCCTGACGGGACCATCGGACAGCCCTTGATTGAATATCGTGATCAACACAAGTTCACTCACTGGGTTCACTACCATGCAGCTTGCAAGGTAGCGTACGTGCTGAGCGTAAGCGTGAACCTTACGCTTACCCTGTTTGATTCCAAGGAGTTCAGATAGTGTCCTGAACTCTGCTCTTGGCGGCTCAAACGTCTCGCTGAGCAGGGCAAGACGTCTAACGACTCGAACACGTTCGGGTCGTGTAACTTGAGATTCAGAGACCAATTCCTGGCGTCCCCTGCCAAGTTCGACTGATCGAATGCAGATTGCATTCGCTCATCGTCCATGCGACGGGTCTCGATGGCATCGTCGACTTCGACGAACCATCTCATCAGGGAGTCGTCCTCGACTCCCTGATACTTGGAGATCTCTGGCTTTAGAGACCCCGGTCGACGCTCCCGTGTCGACTGCGCGGACTGAGACTGCCTCAGTTCTTCGTTCCGCTAGTGATCTTGTTGTTATAACAAGGTCACATGCGCTCGAGACTCACTAAGTTCTCGTTGCAAGAACTTGCTAAGAATGGAATGCTGCTGGTCTCTATCCCTTGTGGATAGCATGGCCCAGATAGTCTCTTCGCCAAGGGTCGAACTCATTCGTTCGATTGCACTCCATTCGATATCGCTCAAATGGGAGTAGCTTTCACGGGTTCCGTGAAATCGGAAGCCTTCGACTTCGTCCAACATGTTCATGTTGGGAGTGTGGTCCTTGGACGGACTACAAAGTGCTACCAGGTGTAACGGGGCACCGACAACTACGTACCGGTCAACCAGTACGGATTTTACTATCCTTTGACTGTAGTGATAGTCAGTGCTCAACTAGGTGTAGAACTACACAGAGGAAGGTAGAACGACTAAGGTGAAAGACTCTAGTCGTAGAGAAAGTAAAATTGTTATTAATATAATTAAGTCCTATAACTCTTGTATCTCTGTTTGTCCTGACTTAATTATACTAATGTAACTAAATGTATGGTGACGTCTACTCACCACCCATTGCGCGCGTCTAGCAGCGATTGGTGGGTTGATATCATCGCGATATCAACCAATGAGTAGACCCTTCGATCATCTTCAACAATATCATCATTCTCTGTGATATTGTTGAAAGAATATTCATCGTAATATTCTTTATTGTCATTTTAGCCTTAATGACAATATCACGTAACGTGCTACCCCGTTACACTCACCCCGTTACATCCGAGGCACCACCTGACTACACTCTGTAATTATAGGTATCTTGTACTGTTTCAGTACAAGCGAGGAATGCCCCGTTTCATACGATGATCACACAAAGGCGATATCTAACACTGAGATCGGATATTTGTTTATTGACTATATTTTGCTGGTGCGTAAAGCTACCTGAATGGGATCGAAGCCCACCGACGTAGAGGTGTCGGATACTCGGGAACGCGATTTTTACACTTTGCACGCAATGACTCGTAAGGATCGTGCTGTTCGCAAATGCTTAGCAAGACGGTGTGATTGACATGGCATAGACGACAGGGAAAGTGGCTTGCGGGGTACTTACTCAGTACATAATAGCGATCAGTTGGGTAAACAAAGCTGGATGCTCGTATTATCTACGTGTTTGAGACGTCAGAGTCGCGAGGCGAGCACTCACATGAAGGTATATCTAACTAAGGATAGCTGAAAGGTTATAGTTTACGTGACCACACCCAGATACGTGTTATCATCTATAGGACACGTATGTGTGCCACGAGCGCACAACTATACCTGGACACGATAGCATGTGCAAGTAGAGAAGGTACGAACAAGGGATGTCCACAATGGAAGAGTGAGTCCACTTGTTTCGTCCATGTTCCTGACGTCAGGTCACACAACTATCGGTCAGTGCCGATCGAACTGTAAAATATATCTAGTGTTGTCTCTACGAGCCCAGTCAGTGATGATGGCTCTGAACAATAGCGGTGTCTAACAAACTTGGACTACCCAACTTCGACACATCGCAGAATAGTGTCATGTTGTAGCTGGGACCTATATCGCTCGAGACCGCTCGAGACCTATAGTCACGGTAGAAGCAACGGATGCAAGTTGATGCAACATTTGTGCGCGATCATGTCACAGCGCTATTCGTAAGAAGCTTTTGCTAGTTACCGTTGCCAAATTCCTTGTTGATGCCTCCTCTGATCCGAATGATATCTGCCGACATGGCTTCTCTTATATTTTGTCTTAGCTTCCCACACTCAGAAAAGCTAGCGAGAGTAGTCAGACGGGGTCTAGATTTGTCGACATTGCTAGGGGCCACACAAGTCCCACCTGCTCAATGTGACGCAACTGCACGCACGAGCGAATGTCGGCCAAGCAACGTTTCTTATTATTCCCATTTTCGTTCTACAATACATACATATGCAGTCTATCTATCGAGATCCTGCGCTGCTATAGCTAGTCAAAACCCACCGATGACGATGATACCATCAAGATGTCGCGCATTTTCCGCTGAAATCGCTCGGCGTAAAGTTTGGGAGGCGCCGCAGATATTCCCATGCGGTCGCGACGTAGTACAAGCGTTTTCCACAGACGCTCCAACCGCTTGCTCCATGTCCAAGTTTGCAATATGTCGACCACTCCTAGTGTGTAACAATCCGGGCCAACAACGACAGTCGCATGGTACTCGTGGTTCTCAAGAGTCCTCGTACCGACCCATTTAGAGCCGTCAGCTGAAGCAGAGTTTGTTCCAGCCAAACCGTACGAAACCACGTCGTAACGGCGGCCAGAGTTGTCTGCATACAGGAGGGGCGTATCGTCATGAACCGTGACGCCGATGTCGTCGGCTTTGTTTACGACTGAATAGCGGCAACTCCTGTTGAAGTTTCTACGGTTCCCACATTCAACCTCGTCTAAATTCTCAACGCCGGCATTGCCGACCGGATCCGCATCATCCGTAGCAATCTTCAAAAAGGAATCGCTATCAGGATGGCATACTGGGTAGCTCACCTTGCGCTTTGTCGGAGACTGTACCCTAGTACCAATTTCCGAGTGTTCGACCACGTACTTTGTGTTGTGCACACTTAGCATTAGGCTGTAGTCCATGATGCCTTCATCTTTCAAAAAGTTGCTGTCACTTTCGAGTTGACGAGCAAGTGCCTCAGCTGCAAACACACAAGAAACCAAATGTGTCTCAGTCATCCGCTAGACGCACCATGCATCCATGACATCGCACCAGTACCTACCGGTCTTTGCTTCCACTCGCATTTTCCGATGAAAGTCGTTGTCTTTCAACACAATGTGCGGTAAATGAATACCACGAATGCTGTACTCGCAGCTTTCGTTCGTACCATACTGAAACGCGTTACTACAGTACGTACAAATGACAGTTTTTCCTGGCGGAATCGGCTGCGACTCACCAAAAAGACAGATCCTGTCAGGTCAACAACATGTACTCGCGATCATGAAACGCAAAGATGCAACAATTGCACGCACCTTGGCATTGCGATCAACCCATGACCCTTTGATGTCGAAAAACTGGTGCATACTTGCTCGACCGATAACGTTTCCCATGACCACAAAACTGAAGACTTGTCCATACATCTCAATGGAGTGACAACCGTAGAACCGGGTCAAGTGCGAGTCTGAATTCTGCTTCATGTGACGAATGTACGCTGGCAGCATCTTCAACAACACGTTACGCTCGCTCGTTGTCACGGACTTCACCAAGAAAGAGTAGTCGGCGGTGTAAAACATAAAGGCACCACTGGACCCGCCAGACTCCAGCCGCTCGTGACAAGTTGCCAGGAACGCTTTGCGAAACAATATCTCGTTGATGCCAAACCCCTGTCGAATGTCGCGAAAAGAAGTCGGGCTGTAGTCATCAAAGCACACGGTCATGCCCAGCTCATGCAAGCGAAGGTGCACCACCCGTCGACCGTTCGTGACCATTGGGGTATTGGACGACGCGGCCACGATTCCTCTCGTGGTAAAGTGCAGCACTTCTTTCCGCAGCGCGACGTTCAGCTGTGGCTGAAGGTCAATGTTGACGTCGCTGTATCGATCCGTGTCAAAGGTTGTGCTCAAACGACCAGCGCGGCAGTCGACTTGTGGCGGGCCATTGATCGCCACCCAAATGACCAGGTCAATCAACCCCTTGGCTGCCTGCAGGAACGAGGAGGCGTCGCGCACGCGCTGGAGCGCGACAGGGCGATTCCGAAGGAACAGCACGTCGGCGATCCAGAACGAAATGAGGAATAGTTGGTAGATAATGTACGCTACGGTGAAGATCCGCGCGCTGCGGATCACGTCTTTCTTGGCTTTTAGTGCCTCGGTCATGCCTTTGAACGGGTGCGTCTGCGTCTCGAGGACCGCAAACATGACGGCACAGAGCACGGCGAGGATGACCACGACGTAGTACACGGCGAGTTCGTCTGGGTCGGTCTCGTCGACAAAGCAGGACGGATGGACTTCCGGGTCGAACGCCGCGCGCGAGAGCCACAGCAGCACGGCAAAGAGCGCGCCCACGCCCCAGGAGAAGGCGTGGTACCACTGCAGGTTCTGCCTGAGGTTCGTGAACGGGTTCGTCGCGCACTGGTACAAGTTGAACGACATGCTGAGGAACCAGCACTCGGACGAAAAGGTGCAGAACTGCGTGAGCGTCGCGAGCACGCGGCAGCTCACGAGCGTCGTCATGTACGCGTCCCAGCGGTACTGGAACCGCAGCGCGTAGAGCAGGTCGACGACCGACTTCCAGTAGATAATGGGGTTCGGGTGCCGGCACTTGCGCTTCCAGAGGAACGACAGCACGACGATCGAGCAGCTCACGAGCGAGACGAAGGCCCCCGTCTGCGTGAACAGCGAGTCGGGGCGCACGTAGTGCCGCGCGCTGTCCATTGCGGACGTCGGAGGCGTCGACGGGGACCGACCGACCGACCGACCGACCGACCGACTGACTGACTGACTGACTGACTGACTGACTGACTGCCTGTCGAGTTGAATTGCAATGCGCGACGCGACGACGAAAAGCGCAAGTGAAGCGAACAGCTGAAAGCCAAATGAATGGGACAAAGTGGTTGACGACTCGTTCGTCGATCGTCGTCGAGTAGGTGGGGTGGGGTGGGGTGACACGCGTATACACATATCTACATGGATATGTAAGTGGGTGTGGACAACCGTACATTTATGTGTGTATACACAGGTGGGGGCACATGTCCTGTAGTTGTTTGTTGGGGGGGGGGGAGGGGAAGCGGATCGACGGTCATGACTTGTGAGGGGTCTGCTGGATCGACGACGAATGAGGCGACCGACAGAAGTCAGACACGGGGGAAGTGCGTCGACAGTTGATGGCGCAGACGGGCCAGCTACGTAATCGCGACTCGTCGATATGTGCACATAGAGAGAGAGCGTAAAAGCGCCTGAGTTGGTTTAGGTGGGACAGCGCGCAGGGCTGGCACAGCCACAAGGAACGAGAGACCGTGAAGCGCTAGGAGTTCGCACCAGCCTCTTGCTGCGATGTCGTTGGGCCAGATACGCCCACGTAGATCGTTTGTTACAAGGGTATACTCGCGGTCGGTCGCGTCTCAGTCGCCTGCAGATGCGGTTACAATTAGTCGCTGTGGGTACGCGATAGACGCACGCGCCGCTGATTTGGAGCAAGTGCTCCTGCGCCGATAGGGCACGATTGGTTGGCCTGAGCTCGTACAGCCAGTTGTGCCTCCTTAGCAGCTGAAGACGATGCATGTTGACGGACGCGAACCAGAGGGAGGGAGGCTGGGACACGCCGGACTCGAGTGGACGTATGTCTCGAGGAAAAAACGGGTGTGTCTTGTCTCTAAACAGTCGGTCCTTCATGTAAGAGCTTTCTGACGGGCAGTAGTGACATCAACCGATTCTCTGTCACGTCGTTCCCAGCATCGTGAACGTCGAGGCGATCACTTGCTACTTCGATGGTCATCATCGACGGAGCTGCTGGTTCGGAGTCCGCTTAAGGAGCTTGGTGACAAGTTTAGCGATACAGTACGCTGCTTGGTCGACGTCTATGTGCTGAACTCATGCAGGACGATCTACGGTATCTCCTCCGTGCCAGACCTGCTTAGTAAGGACACATCATACTACCACCGCTGCTGTTGCTTGTAGCCAGGTATCAGTGTGAATGAAGTATGGTGTGCTCGCTGGCGAACAACGTGCACAACAAGTTCGGATCAGACCGGTTGTTCACGTGGGTCCCAATCATTCCATGACGGTATGAACGTAGGAAATCTCTCGCACCAGCTACGTGAGAAGGCTCTGTAGCACGGAGAGACTCAATGCAATCGTCGTTTCGATTCGGGTCGGCTTTTGTACCTGGAAAGAGCTATAGACAATGGAAACGTGGCACTGGTGTGCTGATCGGTGCTGATCGCGATCGAAGCCGTTGCGCCAATAAGTAACTTGGCGGCTTTGTGTCATGCGAGCGCATATCGGAGTGTCTCGTCGCTGTATGAGCGTAGAGTGGAGCAGATGATCGAATAGCACTGGTACGGCCGATTCGCTTCATTTCGTCTGTGTAAAGCGTCAAGCACTCACACAACGGCTCGGCTTCGTTTCCGTCCTGCTTTAGTCCGACGATACATCCTCGCACAATCAGCTCTTACAAGTGGACGCAAGAGAAAAACAGTCAGTCCACGCCACTGTCGGACCACGGAGCGTAAACAGCTCGTAAGAGAGCAAATGGTCACCACGTTGTTTACACAGACCGTGTCCCTCCTACAGTCCTAACTCCTCCTATTCGATTCGACGACAAACGGCGCGATCTAACTATGCGTCGCTATGCACACGATGCAGGTTTGCCAGACACGTCTTGACCTCAGAGTGACAAGAACCAGTCGCGCGTTTCACTGATGCCTTCGGAAAAGTCGTAGGATGCCGTGAACCCCAGTTTGGTCGCTGCTTTGACAGGAGAGCAGACCGACTCCTTCACGTCACCCGAGCGAAACGGCACGTGCTCAATGGCAGCAGACGATCCAAACTTCTCGACAATGCGCTCTGCCACTGACTGGATCGTGGACTTGACGCCCGTGCACACATTAAACACGTCGAATTCGTCACTTGTCAAGAGCATTGCCGTGCGAACGGCACGTGCCACGTCTTTCACGTACACAAAGTCGCGGTACTGGTCCCCGTCGCCAGTCACCTTCAACGTGCCATTGACCTTGGCCTGCTCCATGAACCAGGAAACAACGCCGCTGTACGACGAGTTGGGGTCCTGCCGTGGTCCATAGACATTGAAAAACCGTAGCGCTGTCGAAGCGAGACCGTAATCCTCGTTGAACTCTTTCATCAGCTTTTCCATGCGGAATTTCGTGGTCGCGTACGCACAGATACCACCAGTAGCTGTCTCTTCACTCAACGGCATATTCTCTGGAAGTGGAACGCCATACGTAGCAGCAGAAGACGCAGCTACGACGCGCTTGACGCCGTTTTTGGTGGCCCAGTCGAGCACCTTGCGCGACCCTTCGACATTGATCCGCTCGTACTTCTCGGGAAGACGAGTGCTTTCTTCGACAGAAATCGCAGCAGCTAAATGCACCACATAGTCGACCTAAGCAACGAGACAGTACGAAAGCGTGAGAACACATCAATACTGCAAAACCTGACCTGACCATAGTCAAGCACTCGAAAGCACTCGTGGCGTTCTCCGCACCTTGTGAACGATGAACGAAAAGTCGTCGACGACGGTAATGTCTTTCAGCAGCACAGATGCGACATCGCGGTTGAAGTTCTTGCCATTGCTCATGTCGTCGTACACAATCACCTGATCAATGCCACAATCGACGATTAAATGTCGTGCCCTTTTTGTGTTTAAAACAACAAACGAACGTTCTGCCGATCCACAATGGATGGCGAAGAAGAAGAAGAAGAAGAAGAAGGAGAAAAGATGAGCTGCCAAGCACTGTTTTAAACCAACCTCAAAGTCATTGGCCAGTAAATCGTCGACCACGTGGCTACCGATAAAGCCCAAGCCGCCCGTCACCAGCACCGTGGACTTGGGAGACACGTAGCGGCCGAGCACGTGCGACGTGGCGCCGCCCCTTGTGTGGTAGTAGCCCGACCCAAAGAGAGCCCCAGCGACGAACGTGGCCAGCGCACCTAAGTACACGTAAAGCTTCGGTAGCAGTAGCCAACTCGTCTCGGGGCGGCCCTGACGGCCGTGACGCGTGGGCAGCATAAGTGCTATGCCTCTTCTTGGCCGTTTTCGTACGAGTTGTACAAATTAGGTGAATAAGTCACGCATTTAGTCTTTTGTCCGAATGTTTAGCACATAGGGACACCCAATCGTGCCCAATTGCTCGATGTTGTACGACAGAGCGTGACCAAAACCGACTGACTGCTCGTTTTGGCATACGATGGACTTTTCTGTGGCTTTGGTGGAGTCTGTTTGGTAACGCCATCAGATTTAGAACACGACAGCGAATGTCGCGGGTAGAAAAGCTCTCGTGCGTACGAGTTGCTCGAAGAAACGGACGACCGATAGCGGCGATCGAACGTTTTGATCAACAAAGTCCAAGTCGAACGGACGTTTGCTGGAAAACGAGCTTAGTCCTATAGATTGGAGTGGCTTCTCTGCAAACGTTCACGCCACGTTCTTACTGGCGACTGAACTCATCACTTTCGTCCGATCATCTGTTTCGACGGCTGACTCGTTGTCGCGTACCAAGCAATCAGAACGGCTTCGGTCAAACGAAAGTCAACTGCAGAAACGATCTTGACCCCACAAGAGCGAGATCGTTGTGGCCATCACGTCACGCTATGGAAAAGCTACTAACCGCAGTAAAACAATGTCCAGACAAATCGTTTTCATTGTCTTGCTGCACACGAGAGAAACTTGTGCGGGTCTGCAGAATATGCAGAGTGAACCCGAGAGTAAGAACGAAAGTGCTGCGACAAACAGTAGCTTCGTCAGAGAGATACTCCGATGGTTTGCCTGTATGCGCTGGTACACGAGATAAGATGAGCTGCATACGTACAGCTAGAAAAAGCCAAGGAGAGCAACGTGGAGGACGGGTGCGCGACCAAAGGTCAATTTTTGCATGTTCGCGGGGCGTCAGACCGCATATAACTGGGACAGCGGTCTCGAAGCCTGTTGACGCAACGTAGAATGTTGGCTGGTCGGTGTAGAATGCTGAAGTTGCGATTGTGACAGAGCGATCGTCGGCGATTCACCCGCCAGAACGAGCCGGAGACATTGTTGTGGTGGTTTGAAAAACAACAACAGTGACCATGAAATTTCTTCCTGCGCTCTGGACTGGAGGGTTCTACGAGCTCGGAAGAAGCTTGTGGGGAGAGCGAAGGCACTCGCATCATACAAACGCGGTCAGGATGTCACAACAGGTCTCGACATGGCTGTGTGAACGGCAAAGACACTCGAGGTTGCGTCGATGGCATCCTGTGGCAGACAATCCTTCGAATTCGATGTGGATAGCTTTCCTGTGCGCGATACCATCCTATACTGTACAAGCTCTCCTTCTTATGCTAGCTGATCGAGATGCCGAGGCGTTGTTGCTAGTGATCTGGCAACTTTCGTGTCGTTCCGTTTGAGAATACATCTCTCTGGAATACATAACTCATATGACAGAAGCCACGCATGCGCGCAGGTCACATCTCTTTTATACAACGGTTTGCTTTCCCTTGACGAATCTACATTGAGCGGGGCGGGTAGCATGCAATATCGATGACAGCATATCTCGCTCGATCCCAAGCTTTCTGAACCCTTGCTATGACGATCGTTTGTCTCAAACTAACTGCAAACATCGAAGATCGAAATGATTGCATCATTTGTAGTTTCGCGGATTGTCGATTGACTGGGTAGGGAACGAATATATTTTCACACCGACATTTCGCTATCCGCCCATGCCTACATCGGTAGTCACAAATACGCACCGTCGATTGGCTGATGTAATCCGAAGGAAGCATTTGGGAACGCTGTTTTCGAGTAGCGCAGTAGATCGAAAAGGCGATACAAACTTGCGAGCGGGATCGTATTCGAAAGGTCTCGGGACAGCTCGAAAGAGTGAGCTAGAAGTGAGGAACATAGGAGCATCGACGTCGACACTAGTACTACACGATTTGCATCACAGGACGACAAAGTCTCGTAGTTGAGGTCGCTTCGCGCGAGTGTGCACGAGTTTGGCCTGTACAGGCAGGTCGACGGAGCTCGAAACCAGCGTCCAAATGAAGCACTGTCGGCACGTTTGCGATTTCGCAATGCCAAAGTGCTCTCTCATGCTCTCTCGTTACAGCGCTTGTAATTCCTGCACACTGCGCTACTACAGTATAAACTGCCATTCGTGTCATGCGTGACCCATCAGCTGCAATACTGAAAAGGAAGGGAGGTATGTTCCGCATGGCGAACACGTTCATCTGACCACGGCCACCTCGTCATGACAACTTTTGGTACAATATGTCGCACGAAGTGAGCGCTGGTTACGGGCTTCGCTCCGAGCTCGCAAAAGGTCGATAGACGTATGGCAAAGTCCCATCTACGCGTAAGTGGGGCAGATCTTTCCGTTCGTAACAAAAGGTAAAGCAGATTGGCCCTGCGAAGGACTGACCGTATCCGACGTCTCGCAAACGATCAGCAACAGATACCCATCGCACGTAATAATGCTCGGACGTCAATATTGCGGATCCCCAGACGTACACCGACAACTTTCCCCTTCCCAGTCTCGAAATGACAATATCGATCGAGTAGTCGTGCCTATCGAACGGAGGCACAGAGACGCATACCAGCGTGTGCGGATAGCGCCCAACCCCTTGACGACCATAAAGGAACGATCTATTCGAGTATCAGAAGCTGTATTTCCAATCTTGATGTAAACTGCAACAAACCACTTCACTAGCGCAATCTACTGCGAAAATGACATGATCCGCAAGACACAGCCCAACATCCTCCTGTTTCCTCCTCTCTCTCTCTCTCTCCCCTCCCGCAAAGCCGCCTGCACTCTCTCGTCCGCTCGTCAGGCTAATCCACTTGCGCGTTCCACTGGATGGCACAGCAGAACTGCTTACATCGGAGGAGCTGCGACAACCGCAACGGGAGCAGCAGCCACAGCCTCCGCCACAGCTCCAGTCGGAACGTTCAGCAGACCACGGCCGTCGTTGATACTCTTGAAAAAGTCGCCGAACACCAGCGAGATGATCGCCATGAGCTTCATCAAGATGTTGAGCGCTGGACCAGACGTGTCCTTCAGGGGGTCCCCCACAGTGTCGCCAATGACAGCAGCCTTGTGGATAGCACTGCCTTTTCCCTGCACAATGAGCTTGCCCTCCTTGTCCTCAATCGACACACAGCCCTTCTCCACAAACTTCTTCGCGTTGTCCCACGCACCGCCAGTGTTCGACTGCGAGATCGCAAGCTGCACACCCGAAGTCAAACTACCAACGAGCAGACCCGAGACGGCGTGGACACCGAAAAAGGTACCGGCAATGATAGGGGACAGCATCACGAGCAGTCCCGGGGGGATCATCTCGCGCAATGAAGCGTCGGTAGAGATCTTGATGCATCGAGCGTGGTCGGGCGGACCGTGGCCGGGTAGACCCTCGAGGAGACCAGGGATGGTGGCAAACTGGTGCTTCACCTCCTTCACCATTTCCATGGCGGCAACACCGACCGACTTCATCGTCATCGCAGTGAACCAGTACGGCAGCATCGCACCCATGAACAGTCCGGCGAACGTGATCGGCGACAGAATGTTAATCGACGTCTCCTCGATACGGGTCACAAAGCCGCCAAACAGAGCCAGGGACACCAAGGCAGCTGACCCAATGGCGAACCCCTTGCCAATCGCCGCAGTCGTGTTGCCAGCAGCGTCAAGAGCGTCCGTCTTGTCGCGCACCTCGGCCGGAAGCTCCGCCATCTCGGCAATGCCACCGGCGTTGTCGCAAATCGGACCGTACACGTCAATCGCCAGGCACGTGGCGAGCGTCCCCAAGAAGCCAAGCGCAGCAAGCGCGACGCCGTACATGCCCGCCGTCGAAAAGCCCACGTACACCGCAAGCGAGATGATCGTGATCGGGATGATCGCCGACTTGTACCCAAGAGCGAGGCCGTAAATGATGTTGGTAGCAGCGCCCGTCTCGCAGGCCTGGGCCACTTCGCGCACGGGCTGGTAGCTGTGCGAGGTAAAGTACTCCGTGACAAAGCCGACAATGCAGCCGCCCCAGAGACCCACTGCCACGCAGTAAAACGCGCGAATGGGAGTCACTGCGTACGCGCCGCCAATGGAAAACGTCGAGGGCAGCAGCCACATGGCCACGGGGATCACGAGCACTGTCATGAGCAGCGTCGAGGCAAACAGCTGCACCTTCAAGACCCTCTCCACGTCCTTCTCCTTCTTCACGGGCCACACGTGCGTGGCCAAAAAGCTCACGAGCGCCGACACGAAAATGCCCGTGGCCGTAATCACCAATGGGAACAGCACGGCCGGCCACCCAGCGGCAATGATCTCGGGACTCTGCGTGGAGATCACTAGACAGGCGCACGTGGCTTCGGCCAGCGACCCAAAGAGGTCCGACCCCATACCGGCCACGTCGCCGACATTGTCGCCGACATTGTCGGCAATCGTCGCGGGATTCCGCGGGTCGTCTTCGGGGATGTTCTCAACGACTTTGCCGGCCAAATCGGCGCCCACGTCGGCTGCTTTCGTGTAAATGCCGCCGCCCACGCGGCCAAACATTGCAATCGACGACCCCCCGAGGCCGTAGCCCGAGATGGCTTCAAACAGCTTCTTGTAGTGCGTCGCCAGCGGGTACTGCGTCTCAAAGACCTTAATCAGCACAAACAGCACGAGCAGCGCCATGGCACTCAGGCCAAAGCCCATGACGGCGCCCGCGCGGAACGCCGTGTTGAACGCCTCGCGCCAGCCGCGCGCGCCCTCTTTCATGGCCGACACAGTGGTGCGCGCGTTCGCGTAGACCGCGACCATCATGCCCATGTAGCCCGCGGCCATGGACGTGAGCCCGCCGACGCAAAAGGCGGTGGCATTGAGCGTGCCAAAGAGCCAGTCGAAGCGCGGGCCGTCGTCCTGTTTGTTCGTCAACGACGTGAGCACGAGCACAACGCCGCCAAAGACCACGAGGAACGCAATGCACAGCGTGTACTCGGCCAGCAGAAACGCGCGCGCGCCCTCTTGAATGGCACAGTAAATCTCAAACAGCCGGTCGGCCGTCTGGTGGCGCACGTCCGACGCCAGCAGTGCGTAGCCGTCGCCGCGGCGCGTGACGCGGACCTTCGACACTTCGTAGAAGAGGTACGCGGCGAACAACAGCCCAAACACACCGGCGCTCACGACGTAGGCGTACACTTCAAAAGCCGTCGTCATAGTGGACGAGCGACGGGGCGCGGGACGAGCGACTGCGGGGCTGTCGCACGCGCTGCAAAAGCCGAAATGAGCGCTCGGGGGCCGCTCGGAGACGATCGAGTGGACGCGCGGAGAGGACTCGGGGGCGGGCGGCAAAGATCCGTAGACTCGCGTACTCTATGTGGATACAAAACGGCTGATGAGTGGCGGAGCCTCGTCCCCTTTCCCCTGTCCATCCGCTCTGCGGCTGGTGTCGCTGGTGGATCCTCCTCGATCTGATTCGACGGCGAGAGCAGCGAGCCAGTGGCTTTTATGGTACAATAGGGAGAACGTTGGGGAAATGGGCACTTGTGCAGCGCGGCAGAATGACGTGGGCGAGGGAAAGGGACTGAGGTTTGCACCCATGTTGTGCTGCGACTGACGCGAACGGTCGGTCGGTAGTCTGGGGCACGATTTCGAGGTGTGTTTGGCGCGGGATGGCAGACATTGTCTCGTGAGAGCAGAGTGATGGAGAAGGACTTTGTTCTGGAACGACGATCGCGGACGCTCTGTTCGACATTCTGTTGCGTGTCGTCGTGAGACGGACGAAGACGTTGCTGGTCTACGAATCAACGACCGTAACTTCGGTACTCGTGTACTGCAACTGGGACGAGTGCTTCCTGCCCTCGTAGCTGCGACGCTGAGAATACGTGGCACAACCACTGCGGTCGTTGTCGGTGACTGACTGACCGTGTCCAGAGCCTGTACGGCTTAAACTTGCTCGAACGACCAGCCCCTCCTCTTCTGCCTGACATGTCCATGGTATACCGCGATGGTCGTGCAAGTGACAGCAACCTCACAATACACGTAGCGGTAGAGCAGGTGGTCCATGTCTTGTCAGGTCAAGCGGCGCAGCAGGAACCTTCTCACGGTCGCACTGAATGACAAAGGGGTGCTCTCTGTGGGCCTGTGATCAGTTGGCCCATTCCACACGAGAGTGTTTGAAGTGATGTGGGAAACCTCGTGGTGGATTGCAACCAAATTTCTAGACAACCGGTACCCCCGTGTTTCAGATACCGTGCAAGGCCGCCACTATGAGCTCCATAGTCGATAGGGCCAGAGCGCTGCTTACCTTGGTCGGACATGATGACACGTGCAACGGGATGTACGAGTGCTCGTCGTAACGGCTTTTGCAGCCGTCCGTTCGCATCAACAACGTGGACCTATTTTTCGGAACGCAGCTGCGTCAGCTGAAGTGTCCCCGTTTCTGGCCGACGTGCAGGTGTCCGGGTGAGCTCTACCTGATTTATGCCGGTGTGAGCTTATCTTCTTCTTCTTCTTGAAGTCTGCAGTAGCTTGACGTCCGGTCCATGAAAAAAACCAGTCAGGAAGCTTACGGCCCGGATGACCTCGTGAGGGATCGCAACAGCTTCCAGTCACCCGGCGGCGCATCTGCTTTGGCTGACATGGCGCAAGTCAGCGTTCACGATACGACAAAGTACGCAATGAGGGTGAACACCGTCTAGTGGTAGTCCATTGAGGATGCTACCTGCCATGACGCTTAGCAATGAATGGCAATGCCAGTCTGCAAGAGACCGATGCCGAACCAGACAAATCAGTGTTCTAATAGCAAGTAACGCCAGAGCATCGATGGATATCTACAACTGTCGCTGCTCCACTAGCTGGTGCTACAGAGTGTGGTTGATGCCAGATGCTTCCGGACTCCGTAGCACTCTTTGCAGTCAAAGCCTGCAAAACGTCGTGTGAACTGCCGTGCCGGATTACGATCCCACCGTTGAACGTGCCACACAATCAACGACAACTCTGACGTCCTGACCACTTTCCGATGTCAGACGATCCCTAGATGTCGGCATCGTCATCGTAGACATCGTCGTCGAGATCCAATACATCGCCTTCTTCCTCTACACCTTCAGCGTCAACCAAACGGTTCCGATCATCCCCGTCGTGCTCGACAAGCTGCGGAAAGACATCAGCATCATCGGTCTTGTCTTCCCCCGCGTGATAGCTGTCCTGACCAGAACGATGCTTTCGCTTCGGACGCTTCCACCTCCTGTCTCCCTCCTCCGGTTGCACAGATGGACCCTTCTTCTTCGTTTCTCGGTGCACGAGCGTAGGCGACTTTGCAAGCGGTGTTAGCCGATCGCTCTGGATGTGCTCGTCCAGGAACATGCCCACTGACTCGGCGTCAAACTCGTTACCACGGTACGCCTTCGCCGCTAGCACCTTTTCCTGCGTGGCCAAGTCACGCTGACGTCGAAAAAGCACCATGCGATGATCGCCCCGTCGGTACTCGGGGAGCAGCTTTTCCAGCGAGAGTTTCAAGCTCGTGGCATCGATCCACGCAAAACTCACCGTGCGGTGCTTGTACATGAGCGCGCGGATCCACTGCTTCTCATCAGGTCGAAACCGTCGACTTCGTAACACGAGCACGCACGTAGTTCTGGACAGACATCGCGCTTCCAACTGCGCCGAGTTTTGCACTTGTTGCATCGTCTTTTGTAACCGCGTCGCGACGTGTTTGGCCAATGCGGTCGCCGAGCTCAGATGCGGCCGAGCGACTTGCTTTGGTCGCTCGCCATTGGCTGAAATGAACACCGTCGGCGAGACCGTGGGCTGCAGGCCGTACTGCTTGAGGACCGACGTGCCCGACGGCAGGAGCGGCTGCGTGCAGTCCAAGACACCGACAAAGCTCTTGCCTGCGAGACGGGACGGCACCTGGTCAAAGGCGTCGGGCAGGACGTCGTTCGGGCCCGAGCACAGCACGACCCACGGCTCGCCCGAGCGAAACACGCGGTCCATGAACGCCGTGTCCGTCACTTCGAGGCGGTAGATGTGGTCTTGCGACGTGGAAAAGCGCACGAACGCCGCGCCGAAGAGCGCCGCAACGAGGGCGACAAGCGCCAGGAGCCAGTGCCGGTGCTCGCGCCACATGCGGTTGCGCAGGAACATCTTCATGTCGCGAGCAGCGCTCGACTGCGCCCCTTTCGCTTGGCCTCGGGCCATCGTTGGTGACGGTCGAGTGTGTGTGGTTCATGGGAGGGATACAGATAGAGTCGGGATAGCGCGCGCTAGTGGAAGCGAATAAGGTTCTTGTATACCGTTACGGAGAAAGATAGGAACGTGACTCCGCGATCGATTGCCAACGTAGACACTGTTGACAAAAAGGTGACCATTTTGCCGGTGCGATGTTTTTATTCCATTTGCTGCTACTGCTGCTGCGTCGGTGAGACGAACAGCGAGCAAAAGAAATGCAAAACAAACGGTTTTGTAGCACAATGAACGCACGTGCCAACTGACGGATCGCGCAAAAGACCGCAACAGTACGCAGGACATTCCTTCACTCATTCACTCGTTCATTTGTTCTCTCGATGCGCTCGCCTGTGCCGGACATTGTAATTGGACTCGTACTCAGCATTTCGGTTGGACTGGTCTGGAGACGCTGGAAGGGCGGCGAGATGGACCGCGTCAGTCAATACTACGCGTGGCAGGAAGGCCAAAAGATCAAGAAATCGCATGGCCACCACGACAAGTAAGTGCGCGCAACTCGACTGACGAAGCTGCGGCATTTGTTGACTGCGCAGACGATCAGAGTGTGCCGAAGAAGATTAAAAGAAGATGACACACCCAGAAGCACAAGATTCGCATATCATGTGCGACGAAGTTTTGACAGCTGGCGGAGCAAATACTGGAAGAGGTGGCGCCGAGTAGCATACATCTTTGCAGAAAGAAAGCGGAATGGGCGAAAACACATCACGTCATGATTTAACAAGTGCTTTTTTGCCATGTCCCGATTGTGGACCCCTATTTGACACGTCTTGCCCAAAATAGGTCAACTGCCACTCTCACCGGTCTCAATTCCTCATGACACGTCGTGTCCTCATTGTGGCGCTCGTGGCGCTCGTGTCGTGTGCCGTGACGGCCCATAGCTCAGTTGCTTTCGACCTGATCGCGGACCACGAGCACAAGTCGATGGAGGAGCTCAAGAGCGATGATACGGTCGTGCGCTGTCGCATGTGCGGCGCTCCTGTCGCCTACAAGAGGTGCGCGCTTGTTGCAGGGTCCCTGTTTCGTTGATTTTTGACCCATTTTCGACCCGTTTTTGCTTTTTTCAGCAACTATATTGATCTCCATGACACGTCCAAAGCGGTGGCCAGTCGCCCCGAAGCTGTGCTGGGCGACGGCGTCCAGCTCTATACATTTGTGGACCCGAGTCGAGTACGTACGAAGATGGTGTGGATTCGTACCCAAAATTTGGACCTAAAATGTGAAAATATGACCCATTGTTTTTTATTCAGGCGCAGTACGAGCTGGCAGGCTTTAAAGACGTGCTTGGAACGGAAGGTGACCTTTTGTCGAAAAAGGCGACGGTCTTTGACGACTACAGTTGGCGCGAGCTGCGCTGCAGTAGTTGCAAGCGCCATATTGGGTCGGTCTATCGTCTGCAATCATACGGTCGTGCCGTTTTCAGTGCATTATCTGATAACTTTTGTCTTCTTTTGTATCTGCTGTACTACTCAGGTGGGCGTTCTACCATGACGAGCTGCAAGAGTGCGCCAATACGCAACTGGTGGACTATGTCACGCTTGGCGTGCCAGAAGTGAATACGGCAGCCGAGAGAGAGCAGAAGATGGAAACTGTGAGGAAGGAGCTGGAAGGTCACTGTTTGCTGACTACTACTGGATGGTGGACGTACGAGGTCTGCTACGCACACGAGGTCCATCAGTTTCATGAAGAACCGGACGGGTCGCGTTCCAGTGACTGGAGCATGGGTGCGTTCGTGCCAGAAACAGGAGCGACCGATACGGAGTATACTGGCACGGACGTTACGCAGTTCTTTGCAGGAGGGCAGCACTGTGACGAGAATGGCGAGCTGCGCAGCACGCGAGTGGTGTACACGTGCTGTAAGTCCCGCCCGGAGCACACCATGGTGGAGGCAGTGGAAGAACCTGCCTTGTGCATGTACCTCATCCGTGTGTGCGTTCCGAGCTTGTGTGACAGCAAGTGGGATAAAGAGGAGGGAGCCATTGGTGGTGAAAAGCAGACTGTTGAATCATGCAAGGCAGCTGTTGAGGCGAAACACGCAGAGGCCGAGCTGCCGTCGTCGTTTACTGCCTTGCGCTGGTCTTCAGTCATCTCGGAAGATAGCGGCGAGCTTGACTGGGCTCGACGCATGCAGATAGTGGATTGAGGATACGTTTTGCCACCGTGAGAAGAAGCCCTGGTCTCGACCATGAATGATATGTTGTTTATGCTTGTCGTATCGACGATCGGCCATGCCACACTTTTGCTCGCACCATCGCAAAGCTGCAGAGTACAGTGCTACTACGTCAAGACCTAATCGGCTCCTTTTTGATCGGTGAGCTTGTGCTTTGTTCTATCAGGCAGCACAAGTTCGCGATGCGCTGTTCCTGTTATTACGCTGTATGTCACGTGTGCTCGCACGATACGTAGCATTGTTCAACGAGCTTATGTTGCTAAAGGCAGACGTCAGGGTCTATCCAGCAATCGATCGAGTATGTGGATGCACTTATCGACACAGATTCGGATCGGGGCAGTTTTCAAGCGCAGAAACTGACGTGTCGAACGTATGTGCCAACAAAACTCAGCAATGTGAGGTGCTCGATATTCATGCAGGAAACACGGAAGAGGTTTATGCGTTGAATAACAAGTAAGTCCATAGGCACCTGCCACCACTGTGACCCTTTGCGGGGAATGACGGATCCGACAGACATGAACGTATCGCTGATGAAGTAGTGTCTGGGCGGGACATTCTACAGCAACACCTGACACTTTTTTGCCTTCGATGGACGTCCGCAGGAACTTGCAGAATTGTTCGGCATAGCACATTGGTGCACACTTGTTCGCACTGGTTTGAGCTATCACCATGTCATCCAAATGTAGTGAGGCGGTGCACCGGTCAACAGAACCAGTGCCGACGAAAAGGACCAGCGATGTGTGACTTTGATCGCGACGTCATTGTCTCGTCCTTTTGCAGTGTCACTCCCGCGCCAACGAACACAAAGCGTAAGTTTGTTGGCGAGTGACAAACGTTGGTCAGTGAGTGTATGGCATGTAAGACCACAGCAACAACAACAGCAACAACAACAACAACAACAACCAGTAGTTTGTCCAGCCTCTTGTCCACTAGATTGCTGATCTATCAGCGCACTGCTTGAAAAGCGCATATAGAAAGTATGCAGTACTCGTAGCGCAGACGCAGGTCAGGACACATTTTACTCAGGGCAAAGCCCTCGCCATCAGTACCGTCCAACAAGCATCGACCGGATGTCTGCATGACCAATGGTTATGTCGCCTGAGAGATTTCGATACATGAGTCTGCGACTTGCAGCCGATCACATGTTGATATGCTGTCACATTGCACACACGACTTCAGCTTGTGGGCAGCTACTTCGGCAGATACATGCGACAGTGCAACGTACCTCTACTTCGAGAGGATGGAAAGGGACGCCTAGTGACTACTTGCACCTTGTCGTGTACGTCCAGAGCGAAGATGGGCGCTAGGTGCGAGGCGAAAGCCAGCCTGACACAGTCGATATGGTTGATGATCGTTTGTCGTAGTTGTATCCGATCGACGACCTACAGACATTTGCAGTCGAGCTTTACGTGGCAGAACAAACGACTTGGCTGGTCAGAGAAAGCCGAGTCGCGTACCAAGAGGAGATCACGCAACACGTTTGCTGCTTTGTCTCGTTGGCAAAACATTGTCGATGACGTGGGTCACCGCCAAATGATCGAAGAGAATGACGTCGTGCACTAATCTTTTGTCGTGACGACTGTAGTCGATTGACCATTTGGGTCCCCCAACGCACTGTATGGCATCAACTACAGCGCGCGAAGTTGCAATGAGATTATGCATTGTCGAGTACGATAGCTACAATGCGCTTGGCCAGACGGCTGTAGCGCTCGACATGGTAATTGAGGTCACGACCTGCGGCAGCGGGCATAAACGTATCTCTTCGTTTTCAAGATGTCATTGATAGACGCATCAACCTGACCAGAGCAACTCATCACAATCCATCGTCGCAACGACTTTCACTTTGTTGATGTAGATTGAACTGGTGGTGGTGCCCTTCGACCTCAATCGAATCGTGCATGGCATTTGGTGGTTACCATTAGCGCAGATATGCTCTACCGGCTGCATAAAGCGTGCCATCCTTGTAGATATTTCCTTCCAGCTCATGTCAAGTGTCGCCGGCTACATGTTGTATCGTACTGTCGACCTCGACGTGGTACTTGGTATAAATGGCTGTCTATCTTGGCCAGATAAACGAGCCTAGTCATGACGCTTGCTGCAGGCGTCAGAGCGTCGATCATGTACGTTTCTCACTACAAAAAAGCGGCAGACTCTCTGTGGTGCCACACGCTTCTTGTCGTGCACAACAAAAGTGAAGTACTCATCAAACGTGGTGCCGTATCGTCAACTGTGTCCTTCCTGCCGCGTAAATTCATTTGAGAGGACACTTTGGCGTCTGCACTCAACAAGTGGAAGGACGAGAAAACACCATCGTGATTCTCGATTACAATGCCTGTCAACGGGTAAAGTACCGCATCATTTCGTAGCACCTCTGACGAAGACCATCGGCTTTGTCAATTGTGGTAAGTGTTCTACCCCAAGAGCAAGTCAATTGATTGTATTGGTGACAAGGCATTGACAGTCCGTGATCTATGAGTTTGTCCGATTCACTCGGACGCTGTTTTGTGTTACAGACCTTTACAATGTTTGTCTATCTTCATTCGCTGACAGCGTGTTCTCTGTCGTTACTCGTTTTTGCTTTGTGATTGGCAATGAGCTCTGTTCGTTCTGTAGCAATGCCTGTTACGCCGCACGCATTCCGACCTTACCATCAGCAAAAATAATAGAGCTATTCTTACTGCAACTTCACTCCCATAGTCGCTCGAAATGTGCTCGAACAAATGAGGAAAGCACTCAATGGTTGTACGAACAAGTCTCAGCTGCGAAATGGCTGTCGGCTATTGCCACCAGAGGTGATCACTTGAAGGAATCGGCGGCTTTCAATTCGTCTGAGCTCAGCTCGGGCATGTCGGCGACCTTGAGCAGTTAGCAACTTGCAGGATAACGCGCTCGCGCACAAGCACTACAACTCGGTGACCAACTGCATCCGGATACTCACTCACCTGTGTCACACAACTCTGTATCGCAGCCGATGGGTCTGTATGTCAACATGTTTAGAACTGCACTTGCGCCTTTGACAGCAGCGCTTCAGTTTCATTCACCACGTGCTCGATCATACAGAAAAGTTTCTTGGTCTATTGCAGTCGTACCCGATGGCCTCGCGTTGGCTCTACAATTACACAGTCTTCTTGCTGTCACTTTGTTTCTTCGCTACACCGGCGGCACGAATCGTCGTTTTAACCTTTTTGACCAAAAGCCATGCGAGCACGAGAAGAAGACAAGGGACGGAAAGCAGAAAAGCACCGGCCGTTCCGACGAACAATCCGTGCCACATGTAGCGCTGCCAGCTTGCAACCGGGCGTGATGCTTGGCATTCGATGGCATCTTGCTCGGGAGAAGCTGAGCCCAAAGGTGTTGACTGGAAACTGTGCTGAAGCTTCACTTGGTCATCTGCGCCACGGACTTGCACCGTCGCGACTGGGTGTGGCTTGCGGTCCCAATCGATATCGATAGAGCCCCAGTTGAGATGGCCGTAAAACGACTGTTGCGTCAAGCGATACTCCCACGGCAGCAAAAAGTTTGCGTACGTGAACAGCAAAGCCATCACATACTTCACCGATGGTACATGGAACTCCATCTGCGCACGGACGTGCCAAAAGCGATGCGAAAGACATGTAAGATACATGGTGGGTGCAAATGAAGTCGGATCAACACGTACCCAGCTATGCGTCATGCCAGAGCTGGTGACCTCCGTGATCTTGTTCGCCCCATTCGAGCACACAACTTGGTTGATCTCAGAAAAGTGCACGTCGCCGCTAGAGACATAACACGGTATGGTTATCCACGCGGCAACGGACTACACGTGATTGACTTCGCCACACACCTAAGAAGAATGACGCCTTTTGCGTTCGAGGCCAAGAGCAACTTTAGCATCCGCTCGCGCTCGCTCGGGAAACGGCCCCAACACTCAGCAATCGGATAGCGATCGCCCGGAAGAATCTGAACTCCTGAAACGATGACATTGAAGGCCGCGGTCGATGTCCGGAGTTCGTTGCCAAGCCACTCCCACTGTGCTTCTCCAAGGAGCGTGCCGTTCTTTGTGCCGTACACATCTCGGTGGTACCTTTGCCAGACAAACGCGTCCATCAAGCGCACGTCTCCACAACACTGTCATTTCTGTGCTATTGCCGTACGTACCGGTTGTCAACAAGGATGAACTTGACTGTCTGTTCTCCCGATCCGATCGTGTACGACGTGTAAATGCCCTACAGACACTCGCGACAGCACTGTCACAATTCGAGTACGAGCAGCGCAGCAGCCGAATAGCTACACACCTTTTGTCGACGACGTGGAGAGTCCTCTGGCTCGCCAATGAAATCCAAAAACACCTCTTGGCTCTCGTCCCGGTACGTGAACAACTTGCTGCCGTCGTTGATGCCGTAGTCGTGGTCGTCCCAAATGCCAATCACGGGCGTCTGCTTCACGAACGCTGCGTAGTCGTCGTTTGCCATGAGTTTGCTGCGATCAAAGACACAGACAGACAGACAGACAGACAGACAGACAGACAGACAGACAGACAGACAGACAGACAGACAGACAACACACACAAAAAAAGCTCGTCAGTCTCTGTCAGACGCCCGAGACAGCACACGCGTTCCCCCTCTCTGAGCGACTGCGACGCACTTGTAACGGCGCACGAGTTCTTCCCGCGACGCCTCAACAAACATGTCACGTGGCCGCGTGTAGAACGACCGTCGGGGCTCACCCATCTCCTTCATGTCGGCGTAAATCTGCACGTCAAACGACAGGCGAGTGAGCAACGCGTCAGTCAGTCCACCAATCAATCAGCAGCGACACGGCCGCCAACGTGCTCGTCGGCTCACATTGTCGCCCATCCAGACCCAGAGCTCCGGCTTGTGCGCTGCGATCGTGGGCCACAGGGGCTGCGGAAAGCTCTGGTCGTTGCACGAGCCAAACGCCACGCGCTGCAGCGGGTGCGCGAGGTCTTGGACGCGGGGGGAGGCCAGCACAGTCAACGCGGCGCCTGTGGACGTTGCGGAGCACCGCGCAAAGCCGGCCACGGCCGCCAAGGCCACAGCAGCCCCTGCGGTCTTTCTCGACATGACGATGCGCGGGTGGGAAGCGAGAGTGAAGGTCGAAAGGGAAACCTCGGGGCGCAGAGTGACGGTCACTCGAGTCGAAGGGCAACGAAGAGTGAACGTCAGTGCAACGTCCAGCGCGCGCGACAAAAAGGAAACTACGCAATCCGACACGGAACAGACAAACGATCTTCCCTGGCAATTCCGATATGGCTACATTACTTATCGGAGACTCGACCACTGGTTCACAATCGAGCGACGCTCAACGTCACGTCGCACAGCTCCCGGCGACCGCTTTCCCCGCACGCCACGCGGACCGCAACCGCGCGGCAGCTCACGCCAGGATCTTCAAGACCTTGTCGAGCAGCGCGCGGGCTTCACTGTCCTTGGCGTGCAGCAGCTGTTGCTCAGCCTTTGGCAAGCGACACTCAAGCCGAAACTCGTCTTGGCGCTGGTCGACGTACGAGATCTTGAACCGGAGGCCATGAACAGCCACTTGCACCGTCGCCAACGGCTGCGACGACTTGATGCTCATTCCCACTGGAGCCGTGTCGCGCAGTGAGGCGTCAGTGGCAAACAGGTCGCCCGTGTCGGGCAGCGAGAGGTCGACATGGCGCTCAAAGTCCGTCCAGTCAGTCGTCGAGAGCTTCGCGCGGGTCGACGCGCGCACGCGAAAGGAAATGTCATTGTCCATAATGACGTCGTAGCTCCCCCGCACGTGGCGTCGCTGGTGGACGCTGTGCAGCGCCCACTGACCGTCGACGAGATGGTACTTCACCTCGCACAGCTGTCTGTCAGCCCGTGCGACCTGCAGCAGCATCACGTGCTGCGGCGTCACGTCCGTCTCCATCCACTCTTCGAGCTCGTCCATGAGCGCAGCCATCGCAGGGGCTGTGCGTGTGCAGAAGTTCGACCAGCGCGTCGAGAAGTCGTCGTAATTGCGCAGGCGCTGGAGCTCTGGCCACGCAATGGTCGCACTCTTGCACCGCATGGACCGCAGTTTAAAACACGTTCTCCCGAATGCCACTTTGATGGTCGGCGGCAGCTCGGACGGCTTCTCGACCAAATAAGCCATAACGCCCGCCGTATCGTCTGCACGGAACTCCTGGATCCACGAGTCATCTCGACTCGCAGTTTCCACGGCCCGTCCCGACTGCTGCAGACGATATGGATAGGCCTTGACGTGTGCATTACTGGAGTCCTCGAGGTCTTCGTGGAAGGACCATGAGCGCGCGGGCCCGTCCCTTGCGACGATGTCAAAGACCCGATCTTTCGTGAAGGCAAATGTCTCGAACAACCCCGTGAGGTCGTCCACTGCGCGCTCAATGCCGATCCTCGACCCCTTCAGTGTCACTTTTCGGTCGGCTACACCTACAGCACAGCGAACGCCGTAGTTCTCGCGCAGCGCTTTGCAGTAGCTGCCTCCTACGCCAATGACGGCCCCAACTGGAACATGGTCGGGAAGCGGCACGTCACGGGCATTCATGTCGATACGGTGGCTTGAAGCAGAGGATTGTAAAGTGAGGCAGACACGGAAGCCGGCGCTGTGTGGTCAAGCAATATCGGGTCTAGCTATTGCTCGATGGGTGGAAGGTGCCAACTGTTGGCCATGTCAACAACTGTCATCGACACCACCTATCATCGAGTCGGCTTCTCTCAGCGAAAACGCACACCTATAGCGCGTCAAGGACTCAGCGTTTGTTGAATGTGGCCGTGCTATCTATTCACGCTATCGGGCATCTCGCAGCAGAAAGGAGTCGCTTGTCGGAGACGCCACCCACCTCAGTCGCGCTGGTCATGTGTGCATCGAGCGATGGCTTACGTTGTGCATTGAGCTGGCGATTACTGTACGAGATGTGCAAGGCATCATTGTTGCAGCGCGTGCTCAGTGCGCTGATGAGTGAGTATCATCACAATGGATGAGGTTGTGTCTGGCACGTGTATCACGTGACTAATGGGATGACGAATGCATGAAGACGCGGCAGCTTCGAAATGCGGTGACTCGCTCGATAAAACATGCACGTTTGTTTCGTACTGAAGCGTGCGCCATGGATGAAGGCTACACACAGAGTGCTATCGGACGTCCTTTTGGCTCCGTTATTGCCAACACGTTTGATCCAGATGGCGAAGGCGTGAGCAGCAACATGTGTTCAGTCAGCTGGCGTCAACATCATACGAAGAGGAATATGATGCGCGGCGCAAGTGACAGATTTTGTACACACTTCGACGAGCGTGGACATGAAAGGTGCAAACCTTTTGTTTGCTCGTTGAGGTAGCCAGGTATGCCCTGTTACGCAAGCCTTACCGCCAAGGTTGCTGGTATCTCGATCATGCGTTGTTCGCACTCTACTGAAGTGCGACCAAATGACGTTGACAACAGCACAGCTTTCTTCGAGCTGGCTCATTGCTTTTTGATGTACCAACCCGTTACGCGGCGCAACAAGCCGTCATGGATGGCGCATGTGTGAACATGTGTGAACCGACTTTTGTGACTGGACTACTACAATCCAAGCAATGACTATACATGTAGAGAGTCATACCATCAGACAAGCAGATGTGCCGGTATGTCTGTACGTTTGCTAGAGGGACGCAAAATGCATCCCAGCTAATTTACTTGGACGTAATGGAATGCCGACACACAGCCTGAAGCAGATCCGTCACTGGACAAACGACACACCATCTACAGACTCTGCGGCACATACTACGGCGTGATTGTTGTGCCATGCGCCACGGCTGCCTTCGTACCATCACTCGCGTACGTAAATAAATGGCTGAAACCGTCGCGAATGTCGCTCAGCTTAGTGTTCCTGTCGATCCTTTATCTCTCACTGCAAAACGTCGTCAATCTCCGTAGCCTTTGTGCGACAGCGGAGATTGTTGAAAACGAGAGTGTCGTGCTAAGTGCGATCGCGCAAGAGCGCGCGGCACGACGACGGGAATGGCGGCCATTGACTCTGTGATTGCATTGTGCATACATTGTGTGACACAATATGCGGGATTTGCAGATCGAATGGACAGGAATGGTGGAGAGTAAAGAGTAGAAAAGGCATAACAAACATCAATGTCAGAATCCTTTTACTACAGTGCTAGAGAGTGCTATCTCTCTCTCGAACAGAGATACGCAATGGCCCTATGCAACGTACACGCACTGCTCGTCTCTCGTGACAGTCGTCCCACGTGGTGTATCAATTTCTATGTAGAACATGAGACAGTCCGATTGCGCTGTCATGTTCGAACAACTATTAACCTTTAGATCGAACAAGTGCCAACATCTTTATCGAACGACTCTCATCTATTACTTCGTCAGGCCGATGTCAAAAGCTGAACATCGTAATCACTAAAAAGCCAACGTGTCGAAAGCTGGGCTTTTGTTCTGACCAAACAGTGGTCTGAGCATCGATTATGCTCGGTTTTGTAGGAATGCAATGCAATTTGGGAGATGGTGATTCCTTGTCATGGGATGAAGAGATGCTAAGCTCAATGAAGTATGTAATGTGCCTGATAGAGGCTATGCGTGACAGGAAAGGCAGGTAAAAAGTATCGTAATATGACTTCAGGTTCCCCAATCCGAATGAGTGCGATCAGCTGTCGACGAACCTCGTTCAAAATTACTGCAACTGTCCCGCACAGATCGCAGAAAACTTCTGTCGACATCAAAGACACGCGATGTTTGATATGACCGCGAATTCGATGTTATGAGGTTGCATCATGATGTTTCATCTTGCCTCGTCAACCGAATGTTCACGCTCACAAAAGCGCTTTTTGCTTCTCTAGGTCAGCAGTGCGACGTGGATTGTCTCGCTGCTAATTCCGGATGGAGATTCAGGCTACACCCTTGTTATCCTCGACACGTGTTGGTACGTGCGCTTATCGCAGCTGACCTTTGTGACACCAACTTCGCTACGCCTTTTGCGGGCTAAGCAGTGACCGAACCTGTTGAACGAGCAAGTTTCGAGATGATGCACTGAGTTGTGCGGTGTGAACAACAATCGTGAATTGTCATCTTAACACGGAAAATTCACTTTTATATTTCCATACCGAGCAGACTGGGAGATAGCTAGGTGATGTACAACCTGATAACACTTTGGTTCGCATCCAAGTGTCGTATACGCTCAAACTCTACCGGGTCGTGAGCTATATATCGTTGTCAAAGCCGAGGAATAGTCGTGCTGGTCGAATAAACGATTTCGCTACTGTCGTTGCTTAGCTCAGACTGATATCGCGCTAATGTAAAAAATAGATTTTGCAAATCAAGGCACAAAGCTGCATCAAGCCGCCATGACCTGGTTTCTTCTTCACATCGATGGTCAAAAGATACATCAGACTCAGACCAACGCAACGTAACGACAACAGAGTGGTGTCGGCAGCAGGCGAAATCGAAAGTTAGGGTGACGTTGGTGGAGTGAAATCGTTAGGAGCAAGAGCTGGTCCGGCCATTGCCCTTTTGCCACTTGCTTGTCAGCCATATGGCCGATTTGTCACTTTTACGCATTATATGTACAAGTAGCGGGAGTGACTTTTGCCACTGCAGCTTTTACTCTTAGCAATATCACTCCACTAACGCCGCCATGACGTTTTCTTGCATGCTTTACCGGTATGAGTTACTTCAGTCTGCTGTGTGCAGCAGTCCATGACGCTCTTGCACTGAAAGACTGTACCATATTCAAGCGCATGCTAAACTTGCTTGCTGCAAGGGACTGACTTGTCCTTTTGGCATCTCTAGCACTATCACGGCTGGCATGATGAGAAATAAAACAAAGGGCTAAGCGACGTTAGCTCAGGCTGCAGACAACGTGCGTGTACGTTGCGATCTGTCATGCCGCAAAGCGATGCCTCCAAGACACTCTTGTCACGCACCAACGCTGCAGCAACAAGACCGTAGACAAGATACACCTATTGCTCTTTCTTCGTGGCAAAACGGCCCACGGGCGGGGCCACTTGTTTCTCGTCCTCTTCTTTCCACGCCGACAGCACGTAGAGCCCAATGACGACGTTGACAGCAAGCACTGCTGTACATCCGCTGCCGAAACAGAAGAACAGCACAAAGACCGTCGTACAACAGAAATGGCAACAGCGACAACGAGCAAATGCTTCACAAGACCCAACGAACCTCCAGACGTCCGCGTACTGACTTCCCGGCTCTCCTACAGATAGACAGACAAATACACACACACACACGTTATCAGCTACGCTACATCTACGATAAAAATTCAGGCACTCTCGAGAACAGCCACTGACTGCACTTGATTACCTGGTGTAAAGAAGCTGCGCACACTGTAAAACGTGCTCAAAGGCACGATGACCATCAACATCGAGAACGTCGCCAGTTTCCTGAGCACCATGTGGTTGTGCGCACGATTCCTGCGATGTACGTCAACATCCAATGACAAGAGAGTGAGTGGCGTGTCGCATCTTCGTCGCCGATTCGAATCGTCACGCACTCCCTACTGCGCTGCTGCAAGCCACACACGCTCGCGGGGTGGCCGGACATCTTTGTGTTTGTATGCACGTTCCGTTTGAGACGCGCTCGGGCTTTTTGTGCGGTTGGTATGCAAAAACAGAGGTTTTTCTTGGTTTTTTCCTGTTTCGTTCCGTGACAAGTTCGACTGGGCTTTGCCCATTCGAAAAAAACAGGTAAAAAACAGGAAAAAAACAGGCCGCAGGATGGACGTCAGCGAGCGGCTGGAAGCGCGACGTGCGCGCTTGGCGTCGTTCTGTCACGTGGACCCCGTGTTGCAGCAATTTCGTCTCCAGCGGTACTACCAACTCGCACGTCAGCTCTATCGTCAGTCCGAGACGTACTTTGCCGAAGGCGCGTGGGACAACGCGTAGGTGCAAATGGCTACCGACCATTGAGGTTCTATTTTTTAGAGCGTTTAAAACACCAACAGTATGCAGCAACTTACGTGACGATTGTGTTTTTTTGTATGGCTCGTGGCGGTTATTGTTTTTGTTTTGTATCGACTTTGTGTACCCATTGCTCTGTTGCTGCACTGCTGTAGGTACGTGTTCCTGGCCAAGTTTATCAAGTACGTGGCACGCCGACTTGAGAGAGAGAGATAGAACGTTTATTGGACACACACAAGACTGACGCTTTTCTTCTCTTGTTTTTGTGTGACACGCGGGCGTGCGATTGCAGACTCTGTTCCAAGGTGATCACTGCTCATCAGGACTACGACCTGCCACGATATGGCAAAGAGAGTGCGTGGGTGCGAACGGTATGTTGTCCGTCTTGGAGCAGAGTGGGACGTCTTTGACTTTGCTTACTATGAGCTGTCTGCTTTGGTCTGCTGTTAGCAAGCAGTGGCTGGATCGAAGCTGTTTGACGCGATTCTTGACGGCATGGAAGCAGAGGAGCTCGAGTACTTGGAGTACGAACGTTCACTGATGGAAGAAAGAAAGGAGGAAACGGTTGTTTCTTCTGCAGCAGAGACGTCAGCAATGGCTGCGCTGGAAAATCGTCTGCAGGCAATGCGTCTGGTGAAGAAGAGCTCAGATCGGCCAAAAGTGCAGGCAGCGGGAGCAGCAGAGAAGGAAGAATTGACGCCGACTTCGATCGCGTCTCGGTTGGACTACTTGTTTGGGTCGAGTCAAAAGGTGAGACATGTGGTAGCTGTGTCATGGGCTCACGTCGTTGCGTTGCAGTTTACTAAGTCTGTGCTGCTAATCGCAGGAACAAAGAAATGCTGTGCTGTACCCTTCTGTTGGGAAGGCATCGTGGATGACGGCTGATGCGAGTCAGCATTCTCATTGTCTTGAACCGCCACTAAGTCGTCGTCGTTCACAAGAAGCGCTCGCCAACTTGACCAGGTGAGTTCATGTTATCGTATCTTGGCTACAACATGGATGCACTAACGTGGCTGAGCAGTGGAAAGATTCGCACGCTGGAGATCCCAGCAGGAGTCATCACTCAGTTCATATCGCTTGCTGCGCCGAATACGAATCGGCCACCCTACGGGATCGAGACCTGTGGCATATTAGCCGGAATATTGGTAAGGCGCTTAGTGGTACAGCTATGCAGCCCAGTGTCACTAACTGCTCTGTGCTCTTCAGCGCGATCAGAAACTCGTGATCACGACACTGATTGTCCCGAAACAAGAAGTGTGTGAATGCCAAGCTGAATGTCATTCGTTTCGTGTCTGACCTGCGCTTATGCATGTCGTGGCAAGGGATCGTCGGACATGTGCACGATGACGAACGAAGAGGATCTATATGACTTCTGCTTCAGTAATGAGCTGCTTACGCTCGGCTGGATTCATGTAAGCCTTGTGACGTGCTCGAGTGTGGATTTGGTGTTGTGTTGCGTTATTCACGCCGATCCCACTATTTATGAACTTGCTTCCGACCAGACGCATCCGAAGCAGAGCTGCTTTTTGTCGTCGGTTGACGTCCACACTCAGTGTGGCTTTCAGTCGATTTTGCCTGAGGTACATCCGATCATCTTGCTGAGCTGGCTGTGCATGATACGAAGCGCCCACAATCGCTCTGTTTAAACGAACTTTTAGGCCATCGCAATTGTTGTTGCCCCGTGCGATCCCCACAAGAAGTACGTAGTCAATTGAAATATGCGCTGATATGAGCAGAAAGATGGATGTGCTAATGGTTCGCGCGATATCGACTCAGCGTCGGAGTGTTTCGGCTGACAGAGCCAGAAGGGTTGCGACTGATCCAAAAGTGTAACCTGACGGGGTTTCACACGCATCCGAGCCAGATTGAGATCTACTCGGACGCATTCGAGTGCCGTTGGATGGAGCAGGTGACAGCGCAATTGGTTGATATGCGGTAGGCGAACCCGACGGGAAAACTGCGCGATGAGTGTCGTCATGTAACTAGCCGCCTCGACTGTTCAAGACGTGAAAGAGGAATATAAAAGTGCGAATGAAAGCAGTCTTGTCAAGCTGTCGTATCCGTGCGTTGTTACTGTCCTCGATCGACCCCAACTACCACCCGGTCATCCTCGCGTCAGACTCTGTCAATACTTTCAGTCCCTCCGTCGATCAGTGCTCAGTCTGTCGTCAGCTGGCACTTCGATCACATCGTCAAGACTTATATATCGTCTGCGTCGTCGAGGTTCAGCAAGACCTTCTCCATGCCGGGTTTGAACGCAGGCTTGCCCAGAAACGGACAGCTACCGCATCGGAAAGCATCTCCCTTGAAGCACTATTGCACGCACAACAACACGTTCAGTCTCGCACGTCCCCGGAGCGAAAAACAGGCACCCACGACAAATCGTACGTTTCCACATCCAGACACGAGCTGGTTCAGATCCTTCTCCGACATGACTGGCTTGTCTTCGCCATCTTTAAGTCTATACAGCACACACACGAAAACACAATTGCAAGAAGCCATCAGTCCATTTGACACATAGCACACACGTGACGCCTCGATCCCGAGAAAAACAACACGGCAAAAACACTGCGTACCCGCAAGTGCAGTTCTTGCACGCGCGCTTCTTTGTGCCTCCGACCTCCCCGCACTCGGCCTTCGCCGCTTGCAGCACCTCCTCCGTATCGTCGAGCAACGTGTCTTCGTCCACCATATCGTCCTCCTGGTCGTGCTCGAAATCATCGGCCAACACGGTCCACTTCCTGATCGCTGGCGCACGTGCCGCCTCCGTCGTCGGCAGCGTCTCCTTCTTCTCCAGTGGCATCACAGCGCTCTCCAGCGACTGTTTCGTAGCGACGCAGCAGACCGCCGTGGCCAACTCGGGGTACACCACACGACTGGCGGCCGACGAGCCAAACGACGTGTCGACAAAGCCGCCAATCATCAGCGCCATCAAAACCGCGTTCTTCTTCTCGTCGTCGTCTGCGCTCACGTTGGCCACGTGCAGCTCCAGCACACCGTCCGCCTTCAGGAGCGGCAAAACCGCACTTAAGTCCGTACTTAGCTGCTCGATCGCGTCGTTATAGCACACGACCGCGTCAAACGTCTGCTGCGTCGCGATCGACGCGCTGGCGATCGTGCGCGCAATGTCCGAGTCGGTGGCTACAGACAGAGCCGTCACGTTTGCCGCTTGCGGGTGCTGTCGCTTGAGCTGCTGCACTGCGGCCTCTGTGTCCTGCGCGCGCGTCAAGAGCGCAATGTCGCCGTGCAGAGCCATTCGAGACAAGTGGTCGAGACGCGAGCACGGATGGATTTCAGTGTAGAGCGTGGCTTATGGTGTGTCTGAGGTTGCGCTTTCTGGTGCTTATACGTGGTATACTGGATGCGGGTTGGCGTTGATACTGCTTTGTTTCTAATCTCGAAGGATGCTTAAGTACGCCAGTAGGCTCTGTTGGTAGAATCGAGCAGACTGTAGCCATTTCTAATTCCCCGCCTTTGTGCTTTTGTTGGACCAAAACACCACGAGCCAATGAAGCAACGAGTTCTACAGTGCACACGTAGATGTGGAACACTTTGGCTCCACTGAGGCACGTAAAGGCGCATGGACGAGTGGGGGATTCATTCGATCCGAATTGTACTAGTACGGTAAACACATGAAGAAGTCTGACCCGCAAGAACTTCAGCGCTATGGTCGATTCAGACAGATACTCGATGATTAGTCGTTCATTTGACGTTATACGACACGCATCCCAAACGTCATTAAAAAACTCTAGAATCCTTTGGCTTTGGTCGATCAACGTCGCCCGTCAGGTCTCGATGGTCATTTGAGCGCAAGCTTGAACGCAAGCTTATAGGGTTCAACTGCCTGGAAACGAGTGTCAGGATTGGAGTTACACTCTCGCATCCGTTTATGATCGCCACTTCGGTACGAAAAAAAGCTGTCGCTTGAGCCATCTCGATACTGGTTTGTTGTGCCGTCAGCATTTCGTCATAACTCGCGTGAGTGAAGTCGCCACATGGCAACTCGTCTGTTGTAAGACCTCGCCGCTATCCTAGAATCGCATTCGGTCTACTCGGTAGTATGTGTGATGACGGACGGACAGGTTGTGAGCTCGGTTCCCTGGAAGCTAGCAACCAATCCAATAGTCGGAGGGAAAATAGGTGGACCGGAGCGGCAGGAAGGACATCGGAGCAGCGCACACTTGATATGGCTCACGCGTGAAGGTTCCTCATGTATCCGGCAAAGTACAACCCACGCTTATCAAGCATCACGCTCTCCGATGATACGAAAGCTTCTGTCGATTGTGCAAAAGAACGTGATGGTTGATCTATGATCCCTAAACGCATCTCGAGAAACAAGACGCGAATGCTTCGACCATTGTCGAGAGATAAATTTTCGATTGCCAATTCTACAAGCCAAGGACGTCTAAACAATGACTGATACTGTAACGCGTGATCCATCATCCTTGATCAAAGCCTGGTATGAGATCACGTGCACCTACTCTTGGCGGCGTGGCTACCAGCTCGTCCTCAAGCAGCTTGTAACACCCGTACTAATCGCTATCCCTTTTTTCTGACCGTTCATGTATCAAGTATCGATGCGGTAGCTCGAGTTTCCTCGACGTCCGAACCGGCATGTATGGCAACCCGATGTAGATATGCACCTGCATCACGTTGTCCTTCCATAGAGCTGATGCATACTAACGAAGATTGATGGGTACGTCCGTGCTTTTCCCAAGTCTGTACCTGTGATACACCAGCCTTTATCTGCGACTTCTTAAGTCTGTTCATATAGTGGTTGCTGGCTTTGTTAGCACAACGGATCGCGACACATCCCCTTCCTAATGCAGGTAGCTTCCACCGCGCGATCATAACATGTTTGTCATGCTTGCGTTTTCTCGCTCGACGTTCCTTTCGAAATCGAGGACAGAGGTCCTCTTCCACGCGCACATCGTTTTCTGTAGTGTCTGCATGTACTGCACTTATGAGACAGCTGATGTTGTTGCAGTGGCGACAACGATTCTGTCGTCGACTAGCGCTGCATTCTGTGATTGCATCGCAACACCTTCACGTCGTTTGGATACGGTGTCGTTCGGACAGCGCGCGGATGACAAGTAAAGAGTACACAGCGCCTGCATCGGTACTGAACCCGGGGTCAATTTTATGCATGTGCACCGCCCTCAAAGTTGCACTTGTTACTGCACCACTCACTTGCTGACACATAAACTATGTAGCTTCGTCAAAAACGAGAAAAAAGTCAGTACCGTTCGTCCTGATGCAGTCCGACAGAAGCTCGTCATGTTGCAAGAGCTGTCTTGACGTGAGACCAATCATCTGGACTTCTTCACCTAGTGGCGCTTCTGACAAGACAGTTGAGCGTAGCAGCTGCTTCAGGGCAGACACATCCTTACACGTGTCCAAGTCTACACGGACGTTAACAAGCTACATCCAGTAACAGTCAATAACAAGTACCGGCAACCTGCTCACGCACACGAATGTCAGGAGCATAAGCGTACCTCAGGAAAGCACCGATTCCATACAAAATTTAACGCAATTTGCCCCGACAATTGGCACGAGCCACGTGCATCGGGGTCAGAAGTTTCAGCATCGAGTCGGTCTTTCCCACTCGGTATGCAGCTAACATCAGTCCCTTCCTCATCAGCACTGGCCATTGCAGAGGCAGCCTCATCCGTTCGATCGACACCCTTCAGCTCAGCACTGTCCATCGGCGACATCTCGCTGACGCTATCGCCTGATCTCGACCGCTTCGCGCAGACGCTTGCACTCGACTGCTCGTGATGCGTCAAGTGTTGTCCCTCAGCTGTCCGCTTGCGATTGATGTGGTTCATTCTTTGCATATTCTTCCACTTGTCCTGAGCAGCAGCAAACACTATTCGTCATCACAAAGACACCCGAGACAAAGCCAACGCCCGTGCGAGCAAAAACGTATCTTGTCGTACCTTCAAGTCCACGTTGGTTCGATGCTTTGAAAAGACACCGTGACCGCTCTGCAGGATCTTCTTCCACTTGCCAGTGCCGTACTTTGCCACGCCACGGCAAAGCATATGCTCTTCGTCGACACTCCAGAAAAAAAGTCGGCCGTCGCCCTCTGCTCACGCCACCTCTCTACATAATGAGCGCAACTCTTCGACTCCCCAAGCGATACTCGCATACAGAGTCCACGCACCCTCTTGAGCCAGTCGTCTTCGCTTGTCCTACTCCCTCCGTCTCTTCTGCCTCGAAGCTGTTGTCAGAACTAATTGTCTCATTGTCCACGTCACTATCGTTTACGGGACAGTAGTCCACGTCACTATCGCCAGCGTTGTCGTTCACGTCCACTCTTCGCGTCGATACAAAAGAGACGTTGTCGTCACTGGATAGAATCGACATGGGCATGTTCGAGCCCGACGTAACTGTCGGGGCGTCCGGCAGCGATTGTTTTTCGTGCTATGGATTAATACCATTAAATCTCCGACCGCACTTGAATAACATATTGAATTTATTGACCAATAGTGTGAGCCTAGTGATATAAAACTCTTTTTTAAGGAGTCAAATTGCACAAAGGCAAAATTATATCCAATCAGAGAGCAGATGGACAAGTACAGCTCTCTCAGCTACCTCTCCGACGTATCAGGCCGGAGAGAACAGTGCTGTGATGGTTATCACTATACAAACACCAAGTTATTCGCATATTTTAAAAATAATACACAAGCTCCGACATCTCCGACAAAGGGTAACTCAATCGCATATTTTACAAACAACATCCATGCTTTATCATCTCCACCGAGGATGAGTCCGACCGACCTAGCACCTGCCAACACAAAGCGTGCCCGTGAGAACGCAGCGCGCTCATTTTTAAAGTTCCTCGAGCAGGAGAAGGTTACTTGGGAGTACCTGCAACAGTGCATGCAGCGCGAGAGGACACCTCTCGCACTAAAAGCTGTGATGGACAAGTTTGGTATGTATCTCGCGTTCAAGGAAAGCCGAAAGGGACAGCTCTTAGCTCGACACTCGGCCATGCAGTACTTTCGACAAGCCAAGAATTGGCTGCTGGAGCAGTTTCCACAGCATCGAGCAGTGGTTGAAAAGAATTTGCTCAAGAAAGGACAGACATTCGAACGCCATTGCATGAAGCGTGAGTCAGGGTCGTTTGTAAACAAGGCCCCAGCATGCACAAAGTCTGCTCTCAATAAAATGATGGAATACTTGTATTCAACTGAGTTACAAGTGCGGACTACCAAGATGCGGCGCTGTTGTGTTTGCTTTGGTACCTCTTTGGGCGTGCATCGGACCTTACAATGCTGCGGAAGGCAAACCTGTCTATTGGCTCGGGCGACATAGTCTTCGTCCGCTTTATCCGAATTAAAACTTCTGAAGAGCAAGGTCTTTCACTTTTCCATGACGAAGACTTCACCACATGTCCTCTGCTTGCCATAGATCTCGCCCTCTTGACCCACTCATCGCCAACTATATCCGTGCTGAGTCAACTTTCTGAGCAGATGGCTATCTCACAGTCCATATTAGCTCCAGCAACTCCGCTCATCGATTTTCTCGATCATCCAGAGGCTGTGGTGTCTTCACAGGATATATTATCCACTGCTGCTAAGAAGGAGAACATCACATATAACGCTCCTGGTGTACACAGCTACGTCAACCGTGTTCCTGATCGGGTCGCTGTAAAAGCTGGCGTATCCGAGCGCTTGACATCTCACTCTTTTCGGCGCGGAGGGGCGCAGCATGCGAATGGGGCTGGACTGTGTGTACAGTGAATCTTCGACCGAGGCGCCTGGAATATGACAGCGACAAACAATGCCTTCGCGTACGTTTTTAATGCGGCTTCCGAAGACCATAAGGTTGCCCGGGTTTTGAGTGGGCGACACCTCGATACCGACGTATCTCTCCTATCACTTGATGTCTTCAACTCCAGTACGCAGACAAAAATACAAACTGTTGCGACAGCGCTGTTCAATGCATTGCAAGGGCTCAAGACTACACAATACAACGTGAGCGAAATAGTGATTGAAACGCTTATCACTTACCTGCTGATCCATTATCCATCGTTGAAGCAGCTAAAGAAAGACGGACTTGTAGTCACACGTTTGGAATCGTGTGTATTCCAGCAAGGTTGCTCCGTCAGCGAACTTCTAGCTTGGTCTTCACATCTAACCTGCTACACGAAGACAAATGTGCCACCGAATCCCATCAAGGCTTCAGACAGTACGATTGACATCACAAAGCGTCCAATATATATTCGTCACGCTTCATTGATTGAGCAATTAATCAAGGTCAACCAAAAGCTCGAATCTCGCGTCTCGATGATTGAAGCTGAGGTCTATAACAAATCACAACCAAAATCTTTACATGAAAGAAGTGAGGGTAAAGACAAAGAACCCTTAGCCAAACGTCGCCGAAAGAGCTCGTCAACAAACCTGAAGGACGTCTGGTTCTTCTGGCATACCCAGGAGCCCCGCCTCTGGGATTCGTTTGATGGCTCGAGCAAGCACACGAAATTCACCGACAAAATTGTCGCTGCATTCATGAAACTGTTTCTTGCTGATGGATTCGTGCTTGATGAGAAGTCTTCGCAGTATCGAGACGATGTGTTGGAATTAGGCGATGTCGCTGAAATGCAGTTACTTTCGTTTCTTGGCGAGCACAACATCAAGGCCCGCGGAGCACAAAACGTCCTCAAGTCCATGCGCAAGCCACACAAAGCTGGTCATCTAAGCCAACACATTCAACGATACAGACAACTTCAAGCCGCCGGGCGCATTGTAGATCCAGCACCTGCGCATACCACAGACATCATCGGATAGATTGTCAACCCGCAGTACCCATAAATGATGGTCTTCACGCCATTGTATAAATGCTGAGTGATTCCGCACTAAGGAAGGAGAAATACAACAAGTACATATTAACAAGATCAGCGAGACACTTTAGCTCGTCCTTGCTCTCATAATACAGCGTATATACGTCATAGTACAACAATCCATTTTACCCTTAATCGTAGAGGTCAGATCGCTCAAAATGTTCTTGGACATGATAATATCGTATCACGATGTACACCATTTACGCACGGGGAACATGTCATCTGGGTAGCACACGGGCGGCATGTAGTCCACCATGTAGCTGCTTACCTGTCATTGAATACAACATAAAGATCAATGCGCAGTCAATAACGCGCGTATAAATACACATGGACACGGGTGCACGTGCATATACATTGAAGCCCCATCATGTACAACTCGTCCACAGTCCACGTATCGTGGTAAATTGACACGTTGGCACAACTCACGATGTAGTGAAGCAGATCAGCACGTAATATTTAACTTTCGAACACGCACACAAGGAAAATCAATTTGCCTCAATCAATCATATTTTAAGCCCCTTGTCCACACAAAATTGTACACTATTACACAAATCCGTACTGGCTTTGTCCCGATCGGAGCGTATCGGAGGTCGGAGATTTCATGTAATGGCAAAATGTGTCAGTCGTTATTTGAGAGGGGTTTTGGGACCGAAGAACCACATGTTGTAAATGTGCACTTATCGGACGAAATACTCACATTTCGACCACATCCATTTGGACTGCACTCTCGGCCATTGTATTCGTTGCGTCGGCGGTCTTTGTACCTTCTGCGTTACCGATGCGTCTGCTGTTTACTACTTGCTTTGCTGTAAATTACACCACGTAGAAGTTTTCCATCAATGGTCAAGACCAAGCGTTTCGTCCGTCACGACGATCATTCTACCGCCTTTTGCGTCGTGGGTACCCACGGTGCGTGCCACTAGCGCACTCGTTGATCGATTATCTTCGAATCCCTTTGGGACTGTTGACACGACAAAGTTGGTGTCGACGAAGCTAGAGGACGGCACATGCTTTTCAGGTAGTCGCGAACTCGGCTGATGGCCACAGCCTTTGCTTGCTGGTGATCTGCTTCGACAGGTGATACAAGAACTCTTGAATCTGTCATGCGCCCACTGTTTAGCCTTCGAGTTCCAAGATTGCTTTTTGCCAATCACCTAAGTGGTTGAGCGCACTATCAGGGAACTGTTTCCGTTACTCCGTTTCTCATTATGTACTTGCTATTGTAATCTTACCAGCAAAGGGTGATAAACATGCAGCAACATTAGCAAACAATAAGCACGTGTCTACTACGCAAACGTTTTCTGTGCTGTCTTGCGAGGCTCATTTCGATCGACATCTTGTCCGTATAATTGCTGACATTCTCAGCTCGGCTTTTAATTTATTCGAAGTTACTTAGTTTGTGACGAGGCAGTAGCAGCTTCGTGCTGACAACAGTACACAGAAAAACCTCACTGACAGCAATATTAGTCAATGCCCTGCTAACTCACGTACACGTGCACAGAGGAAGGCAGACTACTGAACGAAAAAGCTTCGTAGTAGTAAAAGAAAATCTGTATAAATATAAATAATTCCTAAATTTATTTTTGTTAATTTGCCTTAACTTTATCACATCAATGCGAGAACATGTATTGTGAAGTCAAATCACCGCACATTGCGCGCATAAAGCTGCGAATGGTGTGTTACTAACATTTCGTATATCAATCATTGAGTAGACCCTTGTGTCACTGAAAGAATATCACGTTGTCTTGTGACTTTCTATGAGGAACAATCACAGTAACATTCTTTATTATCGAAACCATTAATAATAATATTAAGTAACAGATCACCCCGTTACATAGTTGTTGTTCATATTTCCTAGCTCATATGTAACATGTCATAGGGCAACCATTATTGTTCTCGTCAGGTCAAAAGTGTGAAACCAACCTATTGTTTATGTCGATATCCACGTCCCATCAGGCAAGTATATGATGCAAAACCTCGATTTTATGCTAATAATACACGGTTAGTGTGGGTAGAGAAACGTTACGCATATGTCGTTAAACCTCATATCGTTCTTGAGCATCATAAGTGTACTATAACTGCGCAACTTGTGTAGACACCTCGTGTTTTTACAATCTTGAGACAAAATCACATGACGCAAGAATTGAAGGTAAATGAGATTATATAATCTACTGAAATAGCATGTTACACCGCTGTATGATGCCTTTCGTTCACCTTTGGGCATGTAAATTTCCTTGTAAGAAGGCACCTGAGCTTCTACTGCAACAACATTATGTAATCTACACGTAAAACAGTGTGATAATGTGGTAAAGCGACTACAGAAATTCGTGGTAGGGGAACTGGTCGCGTTTCGAATAGATCCGAGTCAGTTAACGGTTGGCAGCGCCGGTCCCACAACTGGTTGGATCGCGTCCACTGGACGATCATACAAAGCTGGATATCATATCGGACAGGATGGGACCTGCGATATAGGACTAAAGTATGACGGACGAAGGGTACGAGTCCTGGAGATGGGGTAATCGGCATGGAAAAATTATGTTGGCAATTCGTCAATCAAGAAGGGAACCGCGATCAGTAAGGAGATCGCGATCAGCGAGGCGATCACGATCGAGGAGGTGATCACGATCAAGGAGGTGATCTAGATCAGGGAGGTGATCTAGATCGTGATCGGTGATCAGATATGTGATCGCGATCGAGTTGATGTGGAGCAAATCATGTGATTCACGATCAGTAAGGCGATCGCGATGAGGAGGCGATCGAGATCGTGATCAGGGATCAGGTATGTGATCGCAATCAGACAAGCATATCAGGTGTTTGCCACGCAAGTACAAGATCGCTACCGTCTAGAGAGAGCGACATGTGACAAGCGATGTCCAAGACATGGAAATAGGGATAAGGTTGTTGGGTTTGATTGGTTAACACTAAATAGGGCTCAATTTGCTTTAAAGTACACGTGTCAACATCTCCTCCGGGTGGATCACTGGCCACCCGACGTCAAGGAAAAGTTACATAATCTAATCAAGTGACATCCTTGAATTGTTTGACCACGGGTCAAGAGATATTTACCCCCCCCAACTGCGACTGGACGTAGGAAACCCTTTGTGGTTGAGGAACCAAGATCGCGAGACGGCCTAAGTGGTCAGAAGACTCGCAATCAAGGTCTACATTTGGACAAGGCGATCTGTTACAGATCGAGGAACTCATATCGAGCGCCCTACAAATATATACGTGATCGCGTGACGAATTCCACGAGATTGCGTCAACCCTCATCGCGGCGTAAAGATTTCCACGCCGAGATCAAACCTCGACCTCATCGCAAACACGGTCAAGTTTTCCATTGACATGAGTCCACCTGGAAGAGTGCAACCCGCCCCACCGACGGGTACACAAGGTGAGAAAGGCTATCAAGAACACGGAATCGGAGTACCCCCTCCGTTAGTCGGTAGTCCGGGCGCCAATGGAGAGTTGGTATCGACTCCATAAATAAGCGATCATCACTTCATTACAATAATGTGGTTGAAATCATCAAATTAGGACAGGCGCTGAGTAAGCGAGCAGGAATGAGTGGATGCGCTCGATTTATATAAAAATAGAAGGTTGTGTGGAATTTCTACTGTCGTTCATAATCTGTCGTGCCAAATCCGTTAAAAACATATTTAACAACAAACATGTGTGATAGCTGCCAGCTTACCACCCATTGCACGTCCGCAGCTGATTAGACGCGTTGATGGTTGATTTAATGGTCTATTATCCAAAATTCATGACATTAAGCGCATTTTTGGCATGAAGAATTAATCCAAGGTAGTTTGAGTTAGAAGCCGCAAGATCATTCCTTCCGTTCATTGTACTCTATCAAATAGCATTGCGCTAACGATGAAATGCCATATCCACTTTTTCGAAGCAATCCTAGATTTGAATTGTCGGTAAAATTTTACAAAAGATAAGGGCACGCACATGGCTCATGCGTGAGATGACCTCAGAACAAGCTATTGCGTGACAAAATCGGATCGCAATGTATGCGTTTTAAACTTCCATCGCATCGATAAAAGTGCCTTGCTGACGCAATAAATGATGGATCAACGGAAGAAAGAAAGTTTTTTTGTATTATTCTTCGTACGGACTACAACAATCGTTTTAATTCATTCTTATGTCTTATGATCTGACTATGATGGAATATAGAGTCCCCAATTCCGGTAGTTCTAGATATTTTGATTTGTCTTTGCACCGTGTTCACCATTACACATTCACTCAGTCTCGTCACTCAGTCGTTACAAATGTCGCCGACTGTATGACATTGCAAGAAAAGTGCACAACTCAACAATAACCCGCCAAGATCATGGTACCGCTATTGGTCATATGTATCAGATTGTGATGAGCCTTCCGTGCTCAAATAAATTGATACTTAAACAGCTACGAGTTTACGGCTGCATTTTTAGTGTTCAGTCCAGCCTGCCTTTGGAATTGATATCGTATCAAATAACTTCTATGAGGTCACCATAGTCTTGTCCTGTAAAGCTAGACACAAAAACTAACTAATAAATATCTTATCAAGCAATTTTTTAAAGATCATAGTCGATACCCGTGAAAGGATTGACACATACGCTGACTAGCGAATGATTTAAAATGAAAAAGTGAATGCAACGTGAGTTCCGTCTTGTTTCAATATAAAATCTAATAAACATTTCAAAGAATTTTATAGGATACTTAAACTGATGTGAAGAATCGCTTGAACAAAATGGATACGTCTCTTGTATAAGCGTGTCTTTTTTGTGTAGAGATTAATTAAACCCTGTACTGCATTCGCCGTGGCGACTAAATGATTTATGAAGTGTTTCTCCGGTTGCATCCAGAACCGATCGAGAAACCTGACTACTGTCTGATAATTTATGGCAGAGAACTTAGTCAGTTCCTGCCTGAAATCCGGCCTGCCCGTCCGCTAAGTTGGAGGTAGTCTTTGATCAAGTCTACGAACGTCGAGAATGCAATCGCAATCCTATCATCAAAACATTAGCGGGTTGAAAATGGACATCAGAATGGAACACCGAATACGTCTATTCGACGTGTACCACTCCTTGTGTGACTTAAGTTCTTCTCACTGCTCTGATAGTAATTTTGTATTATTATATGGTTTAGACAAAGTCGGGGGTTACTCGAGAATCTGCTTGTAACACGGAAGATGCATGGATACGACTTAGGGAAGAAAGCGTATCCTTCACAGAACTATGTCCACACATTACCAGCCCCAATGCAGAAAATAATAGGAAACGAATCTATTGCGATAATATTAATGCTACAGCCATTCATTGAAAGATGAAACGATCCATATCAAGGATATAAAATATTTCAATTATGCGTTGCTTGTTTACGGTTACGATCTTCGACGAGGTTTATGCAAAGCGAAATGACAGAACCAATCTAGAATAGCTGGTGACATTAGCGGATACTAGACTAGACGCTAACGCATAACACTCATATAATTTAATCCATAAGTCTGAGAAGGCATGTAAACCTCTTTAGCGTGTCAAAAAGTGTTGCCGGCCTAAATTTTTGATATCAATCAATAATCTGGGTGACAAGTCGATTCTGTGTAGGTGCTGGGTTGGTTGCGTATATTTGCACAGATCAGCAAAAATATAAGCGTCATTGTGGTATGGCAGGAGCCGAATGAAAGGATTGTTGTTGTGCTGATGATCTTATCTTAAATTATTGGGTGGAAAAACGTATGTCAAAAGTAGGACCTTGACCTACGCGACATATTTTTTTCTTATGGGATGCTACACCTGTCTACAATGACGCTCTTTTACATTTCATAGAACATGAAGCATTAAGCGTCATTGAGTTACACAGTTTATACTGTACCTATATACACAAAATTTATTGTCACAGCAATTATTAATTAGCATAGACAACAAAATATTGAATAGTTGATTTGATGTTGACTCGATTCAGGTATATTGCTCACTTGCGGGATTGTGGCACAGCTGGTCATAGGTATGTTAGATGTGTATCATAATGTCCGATCAAGCACAAATTTTATTTGAATATTTCAATACGAACCTGGATTAATAGATTACAGATCCCGTTATGTGAATAAGTGGATGATGAATGAGAAACTCTTTTGTGTTGTACCATGGTACCTCATACAAATAATTGTACAAAATATCTCCTACCCGATCGTGAACGATTGTCAAATAAAAGATAGACGTCCGAATTAATATCATGACCTCACACGGGTCTACGAGTTACTGAAGTATTGCTGATTAAGTACAATAGGCCCTTGGGAGCAAGCTAGGGAGGGGTTTTCAAAACCAAATTCACACTTGAAAAAGTAGATTGGCGGCTATTTGTTTGGTGCCTGTAATCGATCGCGAAAAAAAGCAATCGCGATTGGATTATTGTTGATTTACATCATAGATGTAGGTGGGACTAACCACGACCACGGTAAATTATAATTGATCGCAGATCGCAATTCGATACCCAAATGAGATATACACGCAGTCCAAATTCAAAATTTGCCGACAATCCATTGCAAAAAGATAATAATGTGAGACAATTTATGATTGAAATTGCTCCATATGGCCTCGATCGAAATTGAAACCCTTCTTACTGTGATCAACGATATTGCCGACTACTCAAGGCTTTAACCAAGATGGTCTATATTGGTGTTGGCTAGTATCGAACAAGAATTTTTTTGCAGTAAACCAACACGTGGTAAACAAATCCATGATAGCAAATAGAATTTTCTTGGTGTCAGATTTTGGTCATTAGTGTCAAATAATGTTAATAAGACTTCAAATAAAAACAAATAATTGTTCTTCGGGGCAGTATTTTGTGGCCTTGAACGCATCGTTGAAGGTGCTTAAGTTTGTATGAAAAGTTGCTCAAATTACTTTGGCTAGGTGAGAGAACTCTCAAGTCATGACATCCTGGTTTGCTAGCGGATGCAGCGAGAAGTAAATGTAAGTTTAGGCATATAAAGCATCTGCATTGTGGTAAATGATCGAATCAAGCTCGATTGCTGAAGAGAAAATTCGATCTTATGAAGAATCTATATGCAGTCACTCCACTTACCTTTATCCACCCAGTAAAAGTTAAGTCCAGTCTGTCAACAAGGTTTCATCCCGACCTACTGGCAATCACACATTTCAAATAGGAATTAAACACATTGTCGTATATTAGTAGCCCTTCATCAGTCGGTCTTGTGGCACCATTAAAGCTTCAGTATCTCATCATCACTCTTTGCGATCTTCAATCCAGCACACTATATGATTTCGATCGATGAACCACTTCTTATAATATGAAATTCAATAACAAGGCGATAAGATTACTTTCACTATTTTAACATTTTGTTATGCATTCTATGACGTACACACAATCTAATGTTATCTACCATTCCCGTCTTCGTCGAGATGCCATTTTTAATGCACGCTCATGACTTCATTTTCCATTTGTATATATATCAATGAAATGGAAAATGAAGTATTGTATCTAGCAAATGCACCCGTGTCAGACGGGTCAAGGTCTAGTTGTTGCAAACTCTTATTCATAAGCCTTCATCCGAAAGAGATACGAGCTATTAAATTTGGTACAATAGCCACTATTCACAAAGTCACTGCAGGATGACTATTCCTGGCAAAATCTAGTGCGTGGTGTGTTGAATCGCGTGTGTAATACTTTAACTATTGAGACCGTATCATGGTGCACATGTTACACAATTGACCAATGCGAATTTGACTTATCGTATCTACAAAGCGTGAGACAATTACGTGACAATGGCATCTTAATATACCAATATAAATATAAAGTCTGTTAATATAATCATACAAACATACCATATTTACCTCATAAAGTAATTTATGAGTAAACATGACCTTCGAAGGATCTATTTGGTAGGATGTCACTCATTAGTTCTAACCAGCTACAATATCAATAAGTTGTTCTCCAATTGATGCTTGATGCGTAGAATTGGAGGTGCTCCAGCTCCTGTGCTTAAAATTAGAGGTAAATACAGTTGAAATAAATCGAAATATATATTGGAAGCTTACATATAGTACATATTTATTGTTCCAAATGTTTCTCTTTATGAACCTAATTGGTTTATAGAATTGCCATCCTCGGCACATTACAAAATTATAGAGAGCTAGCCAACACTGCTATAAGTGTAGGTATCCTATACATTTATTAGGTTGAGGGAGCCCGATTACGTTCGGTGTGCAGATACATATACTGACTATTAAACGATTATTACTGATCTCTAGCAACTTTAAAGTTATAACTTGAAATAATGAAATCCTCAAAGAAGATTTAAGTACCACCATGCAATACGAAGCATTCTCTACCTTGCCACAAGAATCACTAAGGCTTTACAAATATATTTTTTTAGCCTGGCAAGTCTATGCCCTTGGCTCTCCGACCAAAAGGCTCTACAGCGAAGCACTAATGCGACGTTCCCTACCATGTAATTGTGAAGCGCATATGATGTGACACCATTATATCAGGTAATTGATTTATTAACTCCCTACAAGGCTCGATACACACCCGTATAAATAAAGTGGTACACATTATCATATGTCAATTTATAAGCACTTCAAAATAATGAGACATTCATAAATAAAATATAGAAGCTGTTCATTCAATAAACTAGCTAGTCATAACCTTTCTTGCAGCGGCTGCACAACAAAGACTCTCTAAGATTTGTAAACACGCGCAAATTCTCGCTGAGAATAAGGTTCGTACCTGTTATCAAGTCACGGCCAATCATCGATTTATCTACCGTGCTGGGCCCCCGCAGGTAACATCGGCAAAAATTCGAGCGGTGAAACGGTTTAAAAGAGACGGCGGCTCATATTTTCTGATATTACCCGACTACTCAAGATCGTTGGCGACAATTATCAGCCGCTAAACAGGGTAGGGAGAGGGACGATACGGGATGCCGAAATACTATCGGTATCACGTTAATAGTCAGGCACCGCCGGTGTCGCATCATCTACGACATCGTTTGCAGAATCGTTTCCAAGACGGTTCCATCAAGGTCGAGGTCACCTCACAGCGCATCTAGTTAATTTAATATCTTTTTGACGCGTGAAAAATTTTACGAAGCGCATTGCAGTAGTATAATGTGAAAAAATCTTCTCCGTTACAGAGTTCTTTGAGATTCTGGGACTGTAATCCACTTCAGCTACGGGAAATTGCACTCCGGCCACACAGGTCAACAACAAGTGTATTTAAAAGTGCGTTCACATGCTTATATTGGATTGCTTTGTCACGAGCCTACATGGCACTCGGCCGCATAGTAATTTCGGCAAGACAAGTTCCTCCACCGACACTTGTACTTGCCTAGACCATTTCAAACATCATGCTGACGTTAGCAAATAAATACAAAATAATTAAACATCATGTCTACTCTCGGCGCTAGCACCGATGATTATTCAATAAAGTCTTTCTACGAATGGATTCGAGCCCACATTTAATCCGTGGCGCCTAGCAGATCCGATTAGCTTGGAGAGCATATGGTATGTCGTTTCTTAATTTTACGAAAGAAATAACCGACTTATGCTTAATTAAGTCTATTGGGGTCCGTTGATATTCTATACCACATCTATGAATTCGCGTGCGACCTTCCTCGTGGTCGTAGAAGAAAGCGTATCTCTTCGAAATATTTTAAAAAGACTTAAGCACCGGCTCGCCTTCCGCGAAGTTGTATAATCATAATCGACGGTTCTAACTAAACAATATTGCTGTGGATACCAAGCAAATTTGCGGCATTGAGGTTGTCTCTTCGTTTTCGGTTTCCGAATAGTTATAATGCGCGCCCGAATAAACCTTCATCTGTTTTTATATAACTTGGATTGCCATATTGATATTTTCGTAACAAGTAAACGAAACAAACACGGATAACGCTTTGATTAAAAATTACACTTCTTACGTCTGCTTCAGTTCATTTCCAGTTGTGATTGAGCGTAGAAGTTATTAATCGTCAATATAAATCGACTGATATTGATGGGCGCGTGGTTGAGTGGTAATTTCAAATTCCTTGTAATTCCGACTCTTCACTGGTGCCCGGACGACCGACTAATGGAGGGGGTACCCCGATTCCGTGCTCTGTGTCTTCTTGCTTACCTTGTGTACCCGTCGGTGGGGCGGGTTGCACTCTTCTTGGTGGAATTAGGTTGAAGCTGAACTAGACCGTTTTAAGAATAGGGGTTGATCGGGTTTAAGTTCTCCACCCGGTCAAACGTGGGGTGGATCGAGTGGAAATTCTTCACTCGATCGCAAGTATACTCAGGCGCTCTCCCAGAGTCGCCTGTGTCCAAATTGATGCTTGATCCGCGAGCCTTCTGACCACTTGAGCCATTCCGAGATCTTAAATATGAACCGCTAGGTTTCCTGCGTCCGATCGCAGGGGGGTTAAAACAGTTGTTCCGCCTGGCCAAATGATCCAAATGCGAAGTGCGTACAGACACAGGTCGCTTTCTATTCAACGGGAGGCCAAACCACCTGCCCAAGAGAAGTCGACGCGCGTTTTCGTTGCAACTTTAACTCTGTTTAATCTCAACCAACCAAATCCAAAACCTATGACTATGCCTATCTGTTCGCTAGATCACTGATGCGTATCGCTTGTCTATGCAATTCACCTCGTGCATAATGTGGTCCATAGCAGATACTCGGGGGTCGGATTGCTAGGTGGTGGAACACTCCTCAGTAAATCGCTCCGTAGCGGATCGCTAGGTAGTGGATCGCTCGAATAGCGGATCGATCCGTGGTGGATCGCTCGGGGGTGAATCGCTTGGGTAGCAGATTACGGTATGTAGTCCGCACCAATTGTGTGTCCACACAATCATGTGTCCACACAATCAAGCATTACACCCCCAGGGTGGATCGTGATCAATCTTTCGAGTCTCTGATCGGGCATCCACCGTCTAATCGCCGTTGCTTTTGAGACCTCGCAAGTTTGATGATCTTGATGATCCATTCCTCCATCTTGCTTCCATATTCACCTATTTTCTATTGTCGTCAGCGATCCAGTACTCCAGTTGGTGTTCACCCCTTACGCGATCCCGTCCTTGTAACTTGGTGATCATACCCCTTGATCGCAGGTCGTGATCGGTCAATTATCGATCCTCGACTATACTTCTACTTGACCGTTAGGTAGATAAATCGGAGTAATTTTCACAGTCGTTTTCTGTCACTCATTCGTTTGATCCCATCATTCGTGCCAACAGGCCTATCTCCGAGCGCAATCCACATAAAAATCTATCTCGCACTAAATTTGGTAGGCGCGATCCACATTTTCCATCATTATTCCTCTGCTCTTCTCCATGCACGAGTGCTCATGCGCGCAAGGAATTCCCACCGCCATTTATAATCATACGGTGCACGGATAATGATCTTGATCGATTTTTCCATGGTGTATAAGAAACGTTGTCATGTGAACAGCATAAATATTTCTGACAATCATGCGATATCTTTTAAAAAGTTACTGAAATGATTCATCTTCCTGTCTCTTCGCAATTGTCCTCTGCGTTTATTTGGCGATTCAACGCAATCATCAGATTGTTAAACGACGAAAATACGTCTTTCGTCTAGACTTGTAGAAACTTGTATGTGTACGCCTGAGGTCACTCTACCTCCTAAGACGCCTTGAATCAAACCTTGATGTCGTGAACTTCACGCATTTAAAAATCCTTCGTTGTAGACAAGCTGAGTCATCGTCACGTACTCTGGTACCTCTAAAGTTTACGAGAGATTGTCTGGGACCTTCTTAAGCTGCTCATTATATTCTTCCGCCGTCTGAAACTATACTAGGACATTACACATTCGACATGACTCGTCAATTTTGTTTTGGGTTCAATACTAATTTATGCAACGGGGAATGGTAAGTTTGTTGTTAAATACAGAGCATCTTAATGAATGACAAGAAACCTTGTGCAATGGCCGCCAAAAGAACCAGTTTCCGATCCATGATGATTACCACTGACTCAGATTTGTTTTTCCACACTGATGTCAGTCCTGACATTAGCCACGCATACTTTTTTCTCGTCCTCCATGGACAGGAAACATAAATCCACGGTAAAAGTTGTATTCAATGCGTCCATTCCAATAATATGAAGAAGCAGGACTCACTAAGGTTTTCTTATACGTGCAGTCTATAACAACATCGTGATTGCATCGGCTTTCTATCGGAACGATGTACGGATAAACGAAAAATAGTCTAGTGGTATTTTTGCCCCCATTTTTTCTTCAACATCGTGCAAATAGTCACTACCCAAACGATTGTCATTAGCGTGCCAATAGAGCTCTCCCCGTGCGATTCTGGTTGCTTCGAACGTCGGCTCGTTCGTTGTACAAAGTGCGCAATCTTGCGAAGGTGTTTTTTGACACCTTGGCGTTGAAGAAATTGCAGCAGAATGACATCGGCATTCGTCATCTTCTTCATTGTTTTCGCCTTTTATTCAATTAGATTTGTATGGGTTAAATGCCCGGATAGATGATGCAATCGCTCTGTATTGTATAAAACTTTAAATTCCTTTTATTTGAAATAATGCGAAGAGATGAAAAGGGGCATTTAATGTGCCGAGATGATCTCTGTCGCTTTTGTTCTGATCCTCGAGACAAGTGTGCGCCGACATGGTTTCAATGCAAGTATGTATTATTCAGTAATTAACCGTTAAATAGTCACTGCGTAACCCTGGCTAAGAGCCCAATATTGTGCTACGGGCTTCAAATTTTCTCCGGCCTCTTGGGGAGGGAGCATGCCTATATGCGTGAATAGCAGCATCTCTTACATAATGTTGCCGTTCAGCGGATGCAAAAGCTTCTATATCGATGTCAACGACAAGTCGTTTGCACCTGTTGTATCTGAAAAACAGATATTGTGGTCTTAATAAGCTCTTGCTCCCCTTCTATAATGGCTGCACAGATTGAACGAGCGGTTTCTTCACAATACGATGTCTACGATGCATTGTTAAATTTGTCACAAGTTATTATATGAGTCGAAAAGTAAAGAACAAGTCTGATGCATCGATTAAATTTGAAAAGTAATCACGCAGACATGACCAAAGTGTTTGGTTGCTGTAATGGGGAATCCGATGCATACAAATATTATCATGTAAAGGTTCGATAGGATTGAGTTGTCACATTCGATGTTTTTCTTATGATAGCACAACAAAACTTGACATTCATTCAGAGACTCAAGGGTCTACTCTTTGGTTGATATACGAAATGATTATGACACACAAATCGCAGCTTGACGCGTGCAATGTGTAATGAGAAGACGTAACAATGCATGTTTCGCATCAATATATTTACGGTAGGACAAATGGGAGAATCAAAAGCCCCATTTAATCACAAAAAATACAAAAAGCTTCATTTCATCACGACAATAAAAAATGCCCCAGATAATTGGAAAATTAAAAAGTACCTCATATACTAGAAAACAAAAAATGCCACATGTCTTAGTATACTTAAGTTAATATGGCACTCATAGAAACAAACGGCCATAATCATTTTCGTTTCCCCATTTTACCGCCGTTCCCAACCACGCCCAGTTTAGGCAGTCGCGGAGAGGGTTCTTTCGCAGGCGTGCTGCGCTAGCAGCCACCAGTGGCGGGAGCAGACTCGAGATATGAGGACGTAATCGAGTATTCGTATTATCGGTCGTGGTCTTACACACAGTCAGCGATGCTAATGTTGTTGATATTAATGTTGTTGCTTTTGTCATCGTTATTTCAGTTGCTATTGTTAATGGTGTTGCTGCTGTTGTTGTTGTTGTAGATGCTGCGGTTGCTGTTGTTGTTGCTCTGTAAATGATGCTACTGCTGTTGCTGTTGATGTTATTGGTTTAAGTGCTGCGGTTGCTAACTGTGTTCTACTTGTCGAATCGCATTTCCGCGCTCACCGGCGTCTATGCGTCGACGTGACCCGTCGCCGTTCCGCAGCGGGCGACGTCGACGCTTGCCGAGTCCGTTCCGACGCTGGCGGAGTTTGAGTCGTAGTCGGACTTCGAGTCGCAGGCGAAGCTCGAGTCGTAGACGCAGCAGCCGAAGCAGCCGCAGATGACGATTCAGTCGCGTTTGGAAGAGGTTCAAAGTCACGAGATGCAGTCGTTGTAGTGGATGGGATCGCGTGCACGAACGCCCGCAAAACGCGCGTGCTGGTGCTCAATGATGAACAGCATACAGGTGCGAATGTGTGAAGCTAGAAAAATACGAGTGTGGTGCTGCTAGCACCGAGATGTGTTGAGGACAAATGACACAATTTATTGAAGCGATCGGATTTAAGCAACTTGCACTCTGAATTGCCAGCACCTACTGTGAGGGGTAGAGTAGGTTGCATCGTGCTCATACAAATTGCTTTGGGAACCATCCTAATCAGAACCAGAACTTGTATCGATGTGCTGCGCTTGAATAAATTGAAGTGTGGCTGCATCATGATTCTCGACATGAAAGTCACTTGAGTATACTACGACTTGTGGCATTTTTTTATATTCCAATTATCTGGGGATTTTTTATTTCCCTAGGACAAATCAACAAAAAGAGATTTAGGACTTACTTATATTGAATACATATTAGCTTTTACTACTACGAAACTCTTTCGTTTTAGGGTTTGGCTTCCTCTGTGAACGTTAACGTAATGTAGCAGGGAACTAAAATCTCTATTGGCAGTGAGAGTTTGCTCCATACTGTTTATCAGTACGTGACTGTCGGTACCCCATCACAGTTACGTAGTTCAGACGGAAGTACATCGAACCGAAAAGGGAGCGAATATAATCTATTTCTGCAATAATGTGTACCACATTAATTGAAAGGGAATGAATTCTCCTATACAGGGAGTGAGTAAAACAATTCCCTTATAAAACGCGAGACAAGACACCAAACGAATATAATTACACGAAAAATATATAGGACGGCATCGTTTTTTCATTCAACAAAGTTGTCGCTAGTTGCTACACAACATCCGGTTGGCGAACGCGTGAAGGTCCTATGAGTTGCCAACGCCAAAATCTTGCCACCTTTGCAGCCCTTGACCTCGACGTCCCCTAACCGTAGCGTCGCGGCGTATTGCAGTGTTTCTGGATGCAACTGTCGACGTCGTTAAGTTTGTTGTCCTTACACCCGCACTTGTTCACCGTCCCCTTGCAAAGAAGAGGGCAAGTAAATATTCGTTCATCTCTGCGCTGGCTGAGAGCCGAACTGGCCGCGACAGCGGCGATCACGACCAAAAGGCTGGGCTTCATGTTCATCTTGCGCGGGGACGAAGGTAGTCTGTAATGAGCTTGACTTGGCGAATTGCAAAATGACTGATTGACGGATTAACGAAAAGTCAGAGATGCCGCACAAGCCATCAAGACGAGTGATCAGTTCGAATTGCACACCAGCAATACAATAAAGAAGATAGATTTATTGCACGAACATATTGTCCAACGCTATTCGATTGAACGTGAGCGAAACGACATGATCTACCTCTCGTCAATTGCATTTCTAAGTGCAATAGAGCCGCATTGCGCAGCGGTGATCCAGCGACAGGATGGGAAGCACACGAATGTACAATAACGGGAAGCCTCTACCATCACACGGGCACAAACGTTGCACCTTCATCAAGTCGTAGGATCGGCGTGCCACAACGAGCGGGCTCTACGAGCTTGAATTCTTACAAGCTGGTGTGTTCTCTCTTTACTATGGGTCATCACTTTATATTCTGTCTAGTCTTTTTGGCACCTCATTAGGCTACACGTCCTCAACACAACCACAAGTATGCTCTTGTCATTGCCATCTTTCTTAGCGTTCAGTCTCGCTGTCTAGTATCATCAGACGCAACTGGACTAAGGGGTCGTGCTGCAGCTGAACAATCGTTCGATAAACAGCACAGTTTGCTCCGCACTAGACGAACGACATTGGAAAAGATGTTGCTATCGCGTCAAGTACCTGCGACGCCGGTGATCTGAATGCAGGACAATTCTACCCACTAGCACGAACAACCTATGCCAATTGTGGGGTCGCCACACCGCTCGAGTCGAGGTGTCGATGTGTCGATGCGCCGCCAGTCTTGGTGTTAGATCGACGTACGAAGCGGTGGGCAACGACCAGCGACTACATCCAGCTGTAGCGCATCGCCTCTACGCTAAGAATCCAGAGCACTTACTTGTGATGTGTAGCCCGCATGGTATGAGTGAAAAATTGTTGACCCTACCTTAGCGTTGATGAGTCAATGTCAACCACATGGATGATCTCTAAGCGACAGTGCGGTGTGCGACATGGAACCACAATATGAGCATCGACCGCACACTCGTTTTTTCTCAACGCTAAATGGATCGAGAGATGTTAGCATCCCCGCTAAGCTGGCTTGGCCACGTGGCCAAGCCAGCGATAGGAGAGTGAAATCAGACCAAAGCACGACAACGTCCGCTTGGTAGAGTCGGGAAGAACCGGTGCGCACAGTTGTCTTTGATAGAGTACAGTGTTTTGTGGGTCTTACTTTGTGCTCGATCAGCGCACGAAGTTGTGGCTGGGATGTGCCGCACGTCAGGATTCAGGTGCAAGTCTGTCGTCCGTACGCAAGAAAGCCCGACTGTTTCTGCGACAGCTCATCACGTCGGAGCTGCAAAGTCCCATGTATCACGGCACAACTGAAGCCGGTTTCTGTCTCCGCCTCTCGTCCGAGTGCCCCGTACGGCCATAATTTTCCCTCGCGCGAGCGGAAGCAGGCAAAGGTCTGTTCCGTGCTCATCGTTCCCGCAATAGACTTAGGGGGCGCAATATTGGCTGGTAACTCCAAGGCGATATGCTTCATCTTTTCGGCGGTCGCGCACTCCAAGTCTAACAAGTCGCACAAGCGGCTATCGAGGGACCAAAGCTGATGTGGTGTTGAGTGCATGAAACGCGTTGTTACTGCGACAACGCGCAACTGGGGTAGGCTGACCGCGATCACGTCCACCACCTCGGTTGACCTGTATGATGGTGCTGGGCTGGACCGATCTGCACCTAGAAGTACACTGCGTCTTGCGGTGAATCGCGTACACTCTCTGGGTCTTATAACTCTCGCGTTTGCTGTACTGCTTTTGGGGTTGTGCATATGCAATCGTCGCTCTTTGCGAAGAGGCAGCATCGAATCGAGCACCCACGACCTCTGGTGCCATGCTGTACGCATGCATCGGGTCGTTGGAGTGCTACCATCGGGTCCAAATTGTACACTCGGACACGTCCTCGCAAAGGTTTGTGGAAAGATCAATGCTCAAGTCCTGGCTTTGAAATATGCAAAGATCATGCGGGTGGATGACACCGTGTCAATTAACGATCTGAATCTCTCTACGTTGTGGCTGCATCACAGCGTGGCTGTCGCCCCTGGAGCCCGAAGTAGCCAACTGCCTGAGTGTCGTGCTCTGCATGTTGCTCATGTGGCGGGTAGTATTGCATGTGCGTCCACTGGCAACGCGCAACTAACATCAACGTAGCAACATTTTGATCTTTTTCCGATACTCTCGTCGGTGTTACAGTCGCGTCTTGTGCTCAGTCCGTGGCTACCTGCTACCAACTGACTGTATCCGGATATCGTGCGGCAGTATATGACGGACCACGAGAGCTTGACCTCTCCGGTACTGAGTTGGTCGACACCAGCGTCACACACGCCACGACTCGCTACGCCACTATTCGGTCCGGTCATGCGATGACAGCATGAGAGGAATCCGTTTGACCCACGTACGCCCGAGTAGAAAAACCTTCTTCTCATGTCGAGTCTTTTGATCACCACTTTCCAGCCGTATGTTTTGCCAAGATCAGGCCATGTACTGCCGAAGAAGTGCAACTGCACTGTACCGCGTTGTTCGCGTACTTCTTAAGTTTTTGTAAAAGTCGGTACAAATACGCGTCGACACGCCAAGACGCGTTGCTGGGTAGTCGCATTCTATCGAGCGCGCCACGGCTGGACATTGGCGGCAGCTCCACGCTAAAACGGATAACTAGTACACCCTTGTACCGTAAAATACAGGCGTGTGCGTCTACTACGTCACGTTCACCCATCGGGGCGGTGCAGTGGGTAAGCCACGGCTCTTCCGACCAATAAATTAAGGGCTTAAGCCCGGCAGGTGGACAACTCCACCCACCTGGGTACGAGCCCAAGGCTGCGCCACTGACTGGGCCTGCGATGGATCGCAGCCGGAGTCTGAGTGAATATAGGGAGCTAAATGTACACCATTGAGCCCAAAATGCTTGGAACTATGTTCACTGGAATCAGGGCATTCAAGAATCGCTCGTGAAACTTCCCGGCCAGTGAACAATAGCTCCTAATACCACACGTACATTGTACGTGCAGAGAAAGTGAAGAATCTGATCAATTTTTTTGTCAAAAAGGAATAACGGTAAAGCTCTATATTTAATATGGTTAGGCCTCTTTAATGGACCTTCCTTTATCTTACTTACACTACATTGTACCTACGAACTTCCAATGCAGAACATCAATCACCACTTACTGCGTTCGTCAGGCAGCGATCGTTGCTTCATTCGGTTGATATCATGGCCTTTACCGACCAATTGTCGAGCAAAGCCAAATATTACTTCTAGTGGTAATGCTTCATCAATATTGAATAACAAGATACATATTGTAGAATATTATCAAGTAAGACAATATATGCATTGGTACAATTCGTGCACATGACATGTTTTCAGGCTCACCTCGTTACAATTGTAACAAACTCGTGTAGTCAACATTCGCTTGGCGTGCACATGATAGACTTGTTAGTGCAATGACCACTGATTGTTGATGAAGATGTCTAGAAAAATAATGTTGTACATCATTTAACATCAGGGAAATGTTGAAGAGCTCCTAGTGCCCTCCATGTCTAATCATGGAAAAACATAATAAGAGTATGTTCAGCTTCGAAGCGATGAAGCAGACGTTAAATGGCAGAGTCACAGTTACGATAGTCGAGGGAATCCAAGTTAATAATTGAAATTGGTTATTTGATAGTAGTAGCCTTTGTTCAAGCTAGGTATCCGTCGATTGGTTGATGCAAGACATGATATGTTTGGACAAGTCTTACTTTGCTCGAGCATATCCATTTTTTTACGTAAACTTTCTTATTGCTAGCGCAAAGCGATCTTACAAAGCAAACAATTCATTTATAATCAACACATCAATTTGCATTGGCTTGTAAATAGTTCCCGACTGCTTTTACATTGTACTCGTGCAACGTTTTAGCATTCTTTGTACATATATCCCCTATTAAGACTGTTTTATTGTCTCATATACTTGGGGCAGCAATGGACAATTGGCGAGAGTGGTCCAACTAAACCGAAAAGTCTATCGTTCATTTTGTCATTGTTGATACAAAAACACTCGCAAAAAATGGTCCATTCGACATTTTGTGGATACAATGGCCGATCCACATAACGATCTAGCTGCAGTTCGACCAATGTTTTTGTATAACCGTGTATTCTCCATACATAATCACATCAGTTAAATTTTAAGAATTCGACCTTCGAAAACAAAAAAATATCTTCACTCTAACACGTTAACGAAAATTCTAACTAGAAACAAATATCAATTTACTTCACTATGCGGATGTCTAGATAATCGACGCAGTGAAACTGCAGGCTACTTAATATGTTAGGTATGTCCTGGTAAGTTGGGACACGCCCTCTTCTCTGGTCAATGTGGTGAGAATTATGGAGGCTGCAGTTATGTAATAAGCTAACCGTAGTGAGCTGACCCAATATCGCTGGTACGGACAGCGCTCTATTATAATATAGATGACCGAAAGCTTCACTACTGCAAAATTCACCTTCTATCACCACAGCACTTAAGATCCGTCCAGTATCTGCTGTTATCATCGCTACCTTTGTCTAGGGCAACAGTGGTTTGTCCTTTGCCGAATCTTCCGGACACAATTGAAATAAGTAGACCGGCAGCATATTCAAAGTGGTCCAGCAAACTAGTATGCGCTGGTAGGTCCATGTCTTGTAACGAGATCTCAACATATACCATCACTTCCAGTTATATCAGCTACATGACATGGTATCCATATATGCTAAATGTTTAGTGACATGACAAAGAAAAGTCTAACGGAAGGGAAAAAAGATGAGAAGGTTGAACTAAATCAGCAGCTGGAAGTCTTAGTTGCATGACTGGGATACCAAGTTAATTCTTTATGCTTCTTAATCTCTTCGGATACGACAATATGTACCTACTGTAGCTAAACATATACGGGATGATGTGAATAGCTCAAGCTACAGAAGGTGCAGCAAGAGTAGCGTGATATTTGCTATACATGAAGTCAAATTAATAGGATCTCTACAATATCAATAAACCTAACAATCCATACACATGAAAGGCATCTCTAACAATGCTCATTAGCCCATAAGACATAAAATTGACCAAGCCAATAAAAAGTCGCAAAACCTATGCTTATTAGCCCATAAGACATAACATTGTCCAAGATAATAGAGCTAGAGAAATAATCGAAGAATTATATAAACAGCACACATTGCTCATGATACAACAGCTTGGCAAGATTTGCATCCTTTTGCCGATAACGCAAACGAATAAACAGGGTTTTCCAGCGACATAAGTGCGACCATGTACGGTTTTGTAAGTTAGTTACTATAAGCGCAAGGGGAAAAGTATGTAATTGGAGGTAGATAGATTGTAGCTACGGGATAAAGAACCAATTGCTGCTTTCTTTACACTTTGAGTACGCGAACCATACCGACATGAATTGAAACATATAGCAATCAAGACATGTTTTACACATTGAAGAAGTCAAATTACGGTAGTACACGCGTACAGTTCAATGCTGGTCTGAACAGTAAGATGAAGTCATCATCGTACTGTTCGCCCTCTAACGTGTAGTGGATTCCTACTACACGTTTCTCAATGGTTATCGATGCGCCTGTTGCAAGGCGCACTGCCATCCTCGTGAGGGGAATGTCGCGCTCAACGAACTTGAGCCTACGACCCTCTAGTGACTGGCGTCGAACAAAGTTGTTCGACGCTCCACAGTTAACTAGAGCACAAAGTGACAAATCTTTTGTCACTTCCGACTTCAAGTTGATGAGGGACAACTCATCATCAGGTGCAGGACACAATGATTGTGTATCTGGAGCAACTTTCGTCAAGAGATTTGCAATTCTCTAGAGGTTGCTGGATCAGTAGGGCGATCCGCCCCTACTGACCCCGACCATTTTTTGATGGTCCGTCTCGCTGTTGCGGCTTCGCAACAGCGCTGGACCCACGCCCATTGCCCTTTCTGGCAAATACTCGTCAATTTCGCTCAGTACTGTTTGGTACTGGGAGTGGAGCACTACAATCGTATGCGTACTGCCCTAACTTCTGACAGCGATTGCACTTCATAAATCGCTTGTTGTTTGAAGAGCGAGGTCTCTCGCTCTCAACATAGCAGAAGTCCATTGGTTCTGGACCTCCGATCTCTTGTCGTCTCGGTGGACGATAAGAGTTTGAGCTAGCATGAGCCTGTCTCATGCTAAAGTCTTCCTGTTCCGCGGCTGATATCGATTCAACAAGCGAATGTAGCTCAAGGCGGAACAGGTGGCTCCTGACGGGCCCTTCTGCGAGCCCTTGCATGAACACCGTAATCAACGTGTGTTCATGAACTGGGCTAGCAATTATACTACTCGCAAGGAGTCGTATATGTTGTGCGTAAGCGTGAACATCACGCTTACCCTGCTTGAGTTTCAGGAGCTCTGAACGAGCCCTGAACTCAGCCCGTGGCGGCTCAAACGTTTGTCTTAGCCGGGACGTGAAGTCATCTAGCGACCTAAACACGTTTGGGTCGCTACTCTCGAGTCCCAGGGACCAAGTTTTTGCACGCCCTGCCAAGTGGGTCTGAGCAAATGTGAGTTTCATTTGCTCATCTTCGACGCGACGAGCCCTTACGGCTCTGTCGAGTTCGACGAACCACAATAACAGGGAGTCCTCCGGGACTCCACTGTACTTGGAGATGTCAACTTTCATGACCTCGAGGCGACGCGCATGCGCCGTCCCGCCCACAGCAGCATGGAATTGCTGCTGTCTCAACAGCTCTGTCTGTTGAGCACCGAGTTCTCTCAACTGCTCGGCCTGTTGAGAGCCTTGCTGGTGGAGCAAGGCTACTTTCTCCCTTTCGGCGACAAGTTCATTTTGAATGAACTTGGCTATAGCGGCATGTTGTTGGTCTCTGTCTAGAAACTCCAACATGGCGCTAATGGCGAACTCGCCTACGGTAGAACTAATTCGTTCTACCGTACTCCATTCGGTATCACTCAAATGGGTAAACCCTTCACGCGTGGCGTGAAAGGTCTCTGCATCATCCAACATGTTCATGTTGGATGCTGTGATCCTTGGAAGGACTGCAAAGTGCTACCAGGTGTAACGGGGCACACCCTTGCGTGAACTTAACGCAAGGGTTTTGGGTGCCCCGACAGACATACACGAGGCAAACGAGGAAGCATAAGAAAAGTAAAAGTAGAACTGGTATATTAATATAATTAAGTCTTTAACCACTGTCTCCCTGTTTGACTTAACTTAATTATGCTGATCTAACTGAGTGTATGGTGACGTCTCGTCACTACTCATTGCGCGCGTCTTGCGGAGATTGGTGGGTTGATATCGTCAAGATATCAACCAATGAGCAGACGCTTTGGTCGACCCCTCAATATCACCACTTTGGTGATATTGCTCAAAGAATATTAAACATAATGTTCTTTGTTGTCATTATCTCTCAAATGACAATTTCCATGTAACGGTCTGCCCCGTTACACTAATCGTTTCACTATCTTCGACCTCCATACAAAGGTCTCTCACTGATCGGACTGGTTTCACCTGAGTTAAAGATAAACTAGTGTAGGTCGCGATCGAAATTTGTTTGATTCTGTAGATAATTGAACATGTCTGTTTTTCATACACTGGTACGCTCGTAACGTCTTTTCCATCCCATCTTCATCTTCCAGCCTTAACAAAGTCAATTGTTTGACCAGTGCGCGATTTTCCAGCGTCCCCATAAAAAGTTTCACATGTTCACGACGTGCATCCCGCGATATGTCTCGAATTTGTATCTTCACCCGCATCGCCGCGACATTTAAACGATATATATATTCCAATGGTGTTTCTTCAGATAGCGTCTTGTTCATGGTAATACTACCAACCAATTGACATACCAATCCCCTATATTGCATCAGAAACCCTTCCAAAAGGTCATTCAATGAGCGACGAGTAGACTGTCTCAGCTGGTTATACCAGTTCCGTGCGGGGCCCATGAGGAGATTGACAAACTCCATGCACTTCTTCTTATCTGAGAATTGATCCTTTAGGAATGCAGAGTGACCTTGCTGATCTAGCTCCTGGCCCGATCTTCATCCCTGTCCGTTCCGTTGAATTACTTCAGATCCGCGGAGCGATAAAGTCCACCACCAGGTGCCACTTCAGTATCCTATAACATTTTTCGTCTGAGATACTCTTATCCTGAGTCGTCGGGATCTCATCCTTCCGAGTTGGAAGCATTCAATCTTCTCCGATGGAATCCGACCGATTCTATCTCGAGATCTGGGACATATGTCTCATAATTTCTCGCACGTCTCACTGTATGACTTGGGTAGACTGCTTGGCGGAATGGATCTGAATTACAAATTTGATGTCATCCTGGGATTACCTTGGCTCAGAAGGTACGAGCCAAGCGTGAGCTGGCAGCATCGACCCGTGAAGATGCCTGCCGCTTGTTCATCAGATGGCCATCTGATGAACGTCATGGAGCTTCCACAAGCGTGTGGATGTACTGCGAGTGAGTGCGATGGCCTCACTTGCGGTACGGTCGTTAGCACGACTGCACAAGATCACATTGTAGTTGATCACTACACTGAGGACCAATCTCCCGGCGGCTGTACAGAAGTACAGGCAGCGCCGAAGGTCCACCACTCGAAGATGTCGAGTGGACCGGGACATGGATGCATGCCTAGCGGGCAGCATCTTAGACAAGAGAAACCTGTTGTACAGAAACGGCAACACGATTATCCTAGGTCGACTGGAGAGTCAACCGTAGAGGATCGATACCTGAATGTGGTTGACAGACACAGTCAGAAGACGTCGAGTGAATAATTCCCCACGTACTTGAGGAAGAAATTCCTTAATAGTTATTTGATGAGAGATTAGGCTCTCAGCAACCTGAGCGGACAAGCCCTCAGCATCCTGTGGAAGCAAGTTCTCAGGAAGAAACCAAGACGTTGAACGTCTTGGTCAATGACGGATCAAGTGTAGGCGCTTATACACTTGATCTGATTGTACCTCCGAAGTTAACTTCGGAGATAACTAAATTGCCAACGCTACAACCGAAACGGTTCAAGCGCGATCTGCGTAGTGGCAAAGTCAAGCAGATCTGCATACTCTTCACAGAGGATGAGTATGTGGCCGATATTCGGTCGGCAACAGTTTTTGCTGAGAACGAACGGGTTCTCAGCAGCTCATCGATTGACGAAAGTGTCCTCGATGAGAAGACTCGGATTGAGCGACACACGTCTCAATCCTGGGAGTCACTTCAGGCAAATCCTTTGTATATGGATTTGATCTAATTCAGGGATGTATTCCCTGAATCCGTGCCTTGCGAGTTGCCTAAGGATAAGACACCCGACACGAGATCGAGCTCAAACCGGGCTCGTAGTACTGTGTCATGAAGCAGTGGCCACTGCCTCGTGAACAAGTACTAGCGATCGACAAGTTCTTTGCCGGTCGCTTAGCAGCGGGTCATGTGAGGGAATCAACTTCCCCTCACAGCTCTCCGACCTTCTGTGTGCGAAAGGCCACAGGAGGGTGGAGGATAGTGCACGCATTCAACAAATTGAATGCTGCAACGGTACCGGCTCAGACGCCGATACCGAGGAAGGACGTAATCATAGATGGTATGTCAAAGAGTACCATCTTTTCGTCCATGGATCTGATGGATGGATTCTATCAGATCCTCATGCTTGAACGGGACATCCGTTCACGGCAGTGAGTACCCCCAGCGGGATGCTGTGGGAGTAGCTAGTTATGCCACAGGGGCTGAGCAATGCCCCTGCAACATTCAACAGATGTGTCACAAATCTGTTGAGACCGGTGCGAGACTTCGCACCGAGTTACTTCGACGATGTGTTCGTCCATAGCCGGGCTATGGACGGAAAGACGGACGTTGAAGTTTACAGGACACACGTTCGTCAGATTCTTCAACTTATGCGCAAGCATAGATTGTACGCCAACTTCAAGAAGTGTATATTCGCGGCTAGCGGAATACCACTTCTTAGGTGCATTGTGGGTAAACACGGCGTACGCCCTGATCCCGAAAAGATCAAGGCGATCACCGACTGGCCAGTGCCAGTTGATGTCAAGGGACTAAGGAAGTTCCTTGGGCTAGCGTCGTACTTGAATAAGTACTCGCGCAACTGTGCCAAGATGACCGTGCATCTTCCTTGTTCACTCAAGAAATATGTGAAGTGGTCGTGGAACGCTGACTGACAGACTCTCCTTGAAAGTATCAAGCATAGCTTGATGCAGTCGCCCATCTTGGCGATTGCCGACCAGGACAGACCATTTAATGTGGTCTGCGACGCCAGCGATTTTGCGATCGGCTGTGCGTTGATGCAATTTGAAACAGATGGCGCTGATCGCGTCATCTGTTATCAGTCGCGTCAGCTGCAGGCAGCTGAGCGCAATTACCCAGTGCATGACAAGTAAATACGTTCCATGAGTTTGAACTGGCTAAGTTTCGCGTCTATCTCCTCGGAGATAGACCGTTTGATGTCTATACAGACCATGCGTCAGTACGCACGGCCGTAAACAGTCCACACCTCTCGAAAATAATGACGAGTTGTCTGTCCTTTTTTCGAGGAGTATACCTTAAACGTCTAGTACAATCCAGGAAGACTGAACGGCGTCGCTGATGCGCTCTTGCGCTGGACCGATTTCGAGCCGGGCGCACAACCAAACAGTGAGGATAAGCCCACTGTTGCGACAATGTCAGTCAGTGTCCCGTCGTCAAGTTTACTTGACGACGTACAAAGGCATACGCAGAAGATAATGATCTTCTGCGATTGATGGATCATCTGGTGAATCCAGCAGTACATCAATGAGGGATTTACCGGCTTTGTACCGATCCTCATCGGATCGATATAGTACACGCAACGGATTGCTGTACTATACAGCTGTTGCCGACGACACGCCTCGTGTCGTCGTACCCGCTCATCACGATTTGTGCTTGCACATCACGTATGAGTGTCACGATGCCCCAACAAGGTTAAAGTTAGAGCAAAAAGCTCTGGACCTCACTCTGTACCCAACGTATTTTTCTAAAGAACTGACATTATTATAGGAAAAGACTGCGCCAACAAAATAGGAAGGTCACGTCGTTATTGCGCTTACCAATAGAGAAATCTAGGTGACTGACGCAAGACTTTGCAAGCTCTAACTTCTTTAGTCGGTCATACTCGCGCTAGATGGCTAATTAATGACAAAAATATGGAGCTCAAAAGAGATCAGCAATAGAACGTTCATGTTTTCGCTAAAGATCCTTCGTTTACATACCAAACCTTTAACTTCTCCCTTTGACTCTTGTGTCTTGATATATGATCTTACAAGTAGTGACGTATAGAGTTTCGCATGATAATTTCAAAGGAGATCTTGTCTGACGATAAAATAGTTTATCTCGTCATTTTGGCGCATTCGATTTATAAAAAGACCATTTTATAGAATTCCCTAATTTTAGTCAAACTAATATATATATTTGTATAGTTATATATCTATACATGGTGTCTTATATGAATACCTATGTGCTCCCAAGGCCTTTTTCGATAGTACTCCTGAGGGCGATCCTCATATCGGCATTCATAGTCCGTCTTGAAAATAATTTAAAAAATGTGTAAAACCATACTAGAATTTTGCTCAAATCTTTATGGTAATCAACGACTTAACTCTATAGGTCCTGGATGTGCTTTGACAGCTTCTCTTAATTAGTAATATGATTCTGCATTTTCTGCAAGTACCTCGAAGCGTTTGTAGACCCTTTTTCACATAAACATTAATAGTAGTCGATGTTCGATACAAGAGTTCTTTAGTTTGAGCCTTAAAGACCCCTTACATAAATGTCGAATATGAATATGGATTATGAGCTTGATTCATGTCATCATGGTTTGCTCTTTCTATAAGAGACGATTTAAACATTACCGAATTACGAATCAATCGTACAAGCCACGTTGCCATGAAGACGTATAATGTATGAGAAATTCCGTACACAGAGGTCTTTCATAAGGTACTCTGACTCCATGACAACTGCATACAGCAAAACGTTTGAGCGATATATCTTGTATCCCTAAAGCTTCGTAAAGCTGGATATGAGTTTACTCAGGGATGTTTGACAAAACGTAGAAACTTTATACGTATGACTACGCAAAATGGGGTTACACTGTCTTCAATCTTCTTAGGCGTCTCTACTTTTATACCGGAGATATCGAACTTCTCCCTCACAATCGATGGTGTTGAATATTCAATGAAATTCTTTTTTTATAACTTGGCATTCAAAGCACAGGCGAGATATCACATATGCAAACATCGATATTCATTGTAGAATGACGAAAGAGTCGTTCATCATTGTATAGGGGTGATAATTGAGTTTTTTGGTTTCCATGGTAACATTTAAGACCAAGTTTAGCTTTGCTGATTACAAAACTGTTGTGGACAGGCCAAAACATTTTTTGCTATTAACACTCAGAAGGTAACATTAGTGCCTGATGTCCTCGCAGGCATCTTAGATGTGGTCCGATACGAAATCGGATATCCCAAATTATTGTGCTGTGCTTTAGATGTGGACGGAGGTTACCACGATGACTGAGAAACTTCGCATAGGTGAATGATGACTCTTACATCAGGATGTATTGCACCTATATTAACCACATCCATTCCACAACATATTACCACCATCCACGCACAACGCCACCACCTTTTAAATGTTTATACATCTACAATAAATTCTTTGTGTTGTGTGTTTTGAGGGCTTGCAGACCACGTAATGTGCGAAAAGCATTGTCGTGGTCACCTGCTACAGCCAAGCTGATCGTCAATTATCCACGCAATCCTACATAATTAAAATTCGAGACCTCTACACGCCGTATCATGGTGATCCAGTCGGGCATGAGCTTCATTACCAGCATGATGTACGTGCTGTTCGCACACGGCGCGGACGCATCGTATCTACACAACACAAAATCGCAAAATAGACAGCTATACGTACTACAATGTCAAAATTAAGCTGTAGAATATAATTTTTAGTTGATATTAATGTGACTAATCAAAGGACGAAGAACAGCAATAGTAAGTTACAACGAAAGCTTCAATCCACTTTTTCCTTTTATATATTCGTACTATTGTAGAATAAATAGGATGATAAATGATCTTACTGATGCGTTTTGTAAGAAAATGGTGATTCAAATACCCGGTTTATATGACTAATTTCAGGCATTTGTATTCGGTAGCGCAGTTTTATAAGTGTTGTGCGTCCTTCATTTTGTATGACTATATGTCACACATTCTGTGGCTCTTTTCTACATCTTTTTGTGCTTGCCCAGCTTTTTTATAATATCGCACTGAATCGTATACGTTGATCGTGGTAGAGAAAAGACTTACCTCACGGTAAGTCGTGACTTTTACTGGCCCCGCCAGTATCAGTTTGTACGCAAGTACATACGTGCTTGCGAGGTTTGTCAACGGGTGAAGCCTAGTCCTTCATCCCGTGCGCCATTGCAGCCTCTGCCTGTTCCGACAGAGTGCTGGCAGTCCGTTTCAATGGACTTCGTCTTCGGTTTTCCCGAAGACGCTCACAAGAATAATGGTATTCTTGTGTTTGTTGACCGGTTCAGCAAGATGGTCCATCTTGCTGCTGTACCCGAGTCGATCAAGGCTCAAGGTTGTGCTCGTGTCTTTCTCGACACGGTCTTTAGACTCCACGGGTTACCCCGTGAACTCGTATCCGACCGTGACCCTCGGTTCACGGCGGCATTTTGGCAAACCGTGTTCCGTTCTCTCGGAACACGATTGAAGATGTCTACTTCTGACCATCCCGAAACAGATGGTCAGACGGAACGTGCGAACCGTGTCCTCGAAGAGATCCTTCGAGGATATGTCCACTCGTTTCCGAGTTGGAGCGAATTCCTACCCATGGTGGAATTCGCCATCAATAATTCGGTGCATGCTTCAACACAGCACACACCGTTTTACGTGAATGGCTTACGCCATCCACGTGTACCCGCCCTTCTATAGTGTGACTCTTGGATAAGGGGGGAGGGACTCGCTCGAGCAAAAACCGTTTTGGCTCTTGCTCATCACGTGTCGACGCTAACGTCGTCACGTATGATGCCGATGTCGATCAGGTCGACATCGATGAAGAAGATCACCTCAATAATAGCGATGACGCTATTATTGACTCGGATGATGATGACGATGCTGGTATATTCAGCATCGTCAACGATTATTCCAGCGAGGAAGAAGACAACCTCGCTGAAGAAGAGAACAATCTCTTAGCAGTGCGCACGAAGCGCACTGAAAGACAAAACAAAGAGTCAGCAGAGAACTTCCTGCTGACTCGAGAGGCGGTAGTCCGTTTCGTTCAGGACTCCATCGCAAACGCGGTGGACCGCCAGAAACGGAACGCAGACAAGAATGGAAGAGCAAATGTTCTTTCATTTAAAGTTAACGACCTAGTACTACTGTCTACGGTAAACTTACCTGGACATGCAGTCACTAGTATCGGCAGTAGTAAACTACTGCCGAAGTACATTGGGCCATTTCGAGTGTTGCATCGCAAGGGCAATGCATACACGATCGAATTGCCACGTAAGATGCGCACGCATCATACGTTTTACGTGGGGAGGCTCAGGCCGTACTGTCAGTACGAGCCTTCTTCTTCCGATGAAGATAGCCCCCACGTTCAAGAACATCCATCAAGTTCTTGCGTTCGCGCTCCAGACGATCCGTCTGGTCGCGCAGATATGATACCTCGGAACTCAACCGAGATATCTTCCCGCGAGCTGTCGCCAGCTCGCCGAAAAGGGAGCGGACATCCCGCTCGACCTGAAGCTGCGCTGTGGCATAATCGGCGCGGTCTCTCGCCCGATCAGCCTCGCGATCCTTGCGGTTCTTCCGCACGGTATCAGTCAAAGCGTAGCGCCGGTCGCGCTCGTGCTTCAAGTCATCGCGCAATTCATCGATTGCGCGATCCATCTCGTACGGGTCGAGATGGTGAGCCGAATCATCTGGAGGAGGTCTTTCCTCCTCCACCACATCCTTTGGTGGATGCTCACGGTGATCAACGCTTTCTAGTGGAGCGTATCTTGAATCACCGTGACGATTCAGGATCAAGGACGAGCTACCTCGTCCAGTGGCGGGGGTATCCACCCTCTTGGAACAGCTGGGAGCCCCGCTCTCAGCTGTTGATGGATGTTGAAGGTCTCGTCCGCCAGTATGACGAGACTCATCCGATTGAGTCCTGTGGCCCATCGGTAAACACGCGCCCTAGGCACTTGTAGACGGATTGCAAGTTTGAAATCGCGTCACGCATCTCAGCCGAGATGTGTGCCCCTCCCCAGGGCGAACTTAGGGAATACACGTCCCTATGTGCACGCTGCGAGTTGTCAACACAACTCGCACAAGGGTCTCCCCATGTGAGGCAAGGAATGTCTGCCTCACTCGACAAACAGTGCAACCGGTACCTAGCACCGGTTGGTGTTCGCTTTTCGAACCTGAGGCGTGCTGCCTCAAGTTTCTTAAGCCACCCTTCTCGTCCAAAATTATTTACGTTTTGGACGAACGCGTTCCACGCAGCCAAAAGCGACGCCTTGTCACGCTTTTGGTTGCCGTTGTACCATCGATGTCTAAGAAAGACATCGAGATAAAAATCTTCTTCAGCGCGAAAGTTCTTCGCGCTGGAACTCAAGCCGTGAAGCTCAGTCGCATCGAATAAGGGTATTCGATGGTGTTGGCTTGTCTCGTGAGACAAGCTATTGATGAGCCGTTCGGGCAAACGCCACGGCTTCAGCTCATCACGCTTCACAGTAATACCTTTGTTGGTACCACGGCTCCCAGATTGACGACGGCTCACGCCATCGTCATCACGCTCGTGCGAAGAGGCACGAGCCGGCGGTGGTAAGGAATAATACTCCTCACCACCCTGATCACCTTCATCATCACTGCCGAACAGACTGTGATGCAACTCACGAGTCCGTTCGTTCGGCAGTGGCCTTGGCGAACACTGAGGCGTCGCCGGTGAGCGAGACGCCTCTGGAGCATTGCCCGAGTCAGACACGTCTGACTCGCAGAGTAGATGACCTCAATGTCGGGGTCATCATGCGCACGCGGTGTGGTACCGCGTGCACCTGCAGCACCTGTTGCTGCAGGCGGAGAAGGAGCAGCAGACGACGAATCGTCTGCCGCAGAGGCTGGCACAGCACCGGGCTGTGCGGGTCTTGAGTCACCTCGCATAGACATGTTAACTATGCGAGGTCAAGCGGAAAGTGAATGGAACGGACCCAACAAGTGCTCCCTGTCCCAATGGTGGCCAAAGGGTGGCCGCCATATTTTCGATAGTCACACGGTGACTATCAGTTAAGGGGGGGGGTGATGTAACGGGGCAGCCCGTTACATGGAAATTGTCACTTTAAGGAAAGTGACAATAAAGAATATTAAGTTGAATATTCTTTTAACAATATCACCAAAGTGGTGATATTGAAGGGTCGACCAAAGAGTCTGTTCATTGGTTGATATCTTGATGATATCAACCCACCAATCGCCGCAAGACGCGCGCAATGAGTGGTGACGAGACGTCACCATACACTCAGTTAGATTAGTATAATTAAGTTAAGTCAAACAGAGAGACAGTGGTTAAAGACTTAATTATATTAATATAACAGTTTTACTTTTACCTTACCTACGCTTCCTCGTTTGCCTCGTGTACGTCTGTCGGGCGCACCAAAACCCTTGCGTTAAGTTCACGCAAGGGTGTGCCCCGTTACAATATACATGTGACTATTCTGCAACACGAGATCTATCATCGTTGACAAGCCTAGTATGAGATTACGTGCACCTACTCTTGGCGGCGTACGCTATTGGCTCTGTCATCAAATGCTTGAATACACGTACTAATCGCATCGCTTCCATCGAGCGTTCATGTTCAAATATCGAGCAAGCATGAATCAAGTTTTGAATCAACAAGCATGATGGCAACCCGATGAGAATGCACCTGCATCACGTTGACCGTCAAGCTGAGCATGTAACGAAGTTGTTGAGTACTTCACGTACGTTCCACAAATCTGTACCTGTGATGCACCAGCCTTGATCTGCGAATACATAAGACTGTCATATGTGAAAACTAGCATTGTTCGCAACTGGTCGCAGAATCCCTTCTAATGCGATAGACTACCACCGTACGATCATAATGTTTGCATGCTTGCGTTCGCATCGCTGGACGTCGTTTCACATCGCAGACAACCGTTTTTCCTTTCACGGCACATCATTTCTGCAATGTCTACACTCGTGACAGAACTTATGAGAGCAGCGATGAGGATGAACGAGGCGACAATGATCTGTCATCGTAGCAAGCGTGCAGTTCTGTGAGCGTGTCGCATGAGCTTGACTTGGTAAATACGGTGATGACCGCAGTCTTGAATGGCAACGGTATAGAGTCAAAGCTACATCGGTACAAACCTGAAATTAAGTGACAAGTAAAACTTGCACACGAGCTGCACAAATAAATGACAAGTCACGTCTGACAAATAAACTATGTCCAGCATTGCACAAACAAAAAGTCATGATTTGCGGAGTTCAGATCAGTCGAATCTGCGAGCGTGCATTTGCAGAGCTGATCCTACGTGATATCAACTCATCTGGACGTCGTCACTGTAACGGGGCACACCCTTGCGTGAACTTAACGCAAGGGTTTCGGTGCCCCGACAGACGTACACGAGGCAAGCGAGGAAGCGTAGGTAAGGTAAAAGCAGAACTGTTATATTAATATAATTAAGTCTTTTAACTACTGTCTCTCTGTTTGACTTAACTTAATTATGCTAATATAACTGAGTGTATGGTGACGTCTCGTCACCACTCATTGCGCGCGTCTTGCGGCGATTGGTGGGTTGATATCATCAAGATATCAACCAATGAACAGACTCTTTGGTCGACCCTTCAATATCACCACTTTGGTGATATTGTTCAAAGAATATTCAACTTCATATTCTTTATTGTCACTTTCCTTAAAGTGACAATTCCATGTAACGGGCTGCCCCGTTACATCACCCCCCCTTAACTGATAGTCACCGTGTGACTATCGAAAATATGGAGGCCACCCGTTGGCCACCATTGGGACAGGGAGCACTTGTTGGGTCCGTTCCATTCACTTTCCGCTTGACCTCGCATAGTTAACATGTCTATGCGAGGTGACTCAAGACCTACACAGCCCGGTGCTGTGCCAGCCTCTGCGGCAGACGATTCGTCGTCTGCTGCTCCTTCTTCGCCTGCAGCAACAGGTGCTGCAGGTGCACGCGGCACCTCACCGCGTGCGCATGATGACCTCGACGTAGAGGTCATCTACTCTGGCGAGTCAGACGTGTCTGACTCGGGCAATGCGCCAGAGGCGTCTCGCTCACCGGCGACGCCTCAGTGTTCGCCAAGGCCACTGCCGAACGAACGGACTCGTGATTTGCATCACAGTCTGTTCGGCAGTGATGACGATGATCAGGGTGGTGAGGAATATTATTCCTTACCACCACCGGCTCGTGCGTCTTCGCACGAGCGTGATGACGATGGCGTGAGCCGTCGTCAATCTGGGAGCCGTGGTACCGACAAGGGTACCACTGTGAAGCGTGATGAGCCGAAGCCGTGGCGTTTGCCCGAACGGCTCATCAATAGCTTGTCTCACGAGACAAGCCAACACCATCGAATACCCTTATTCGATGCGACTGAGCTTCACGGCTTGAGTTCCAGCGCGAAGAACTTTCGCGCTGAAGAAGATTTTTATCTCGATGTCTTTCTTAGACATCGATGGTACAACAGCAACCAAAAGCGTGACAAAGCATCGCTTTTGGCTGCGTGGAACGCGTTCGTCCAAAACGTAAAGAATTTTGGACGAGAAGGGTGGCTCAAGAAACTTGAGGCGACACGCCTCAGGTTCGAAAGGCGAACGCCAACCGGTGCTAGGTACCGGTTGCACTGTTTATCGAGTGAGGCAGGCATTCCTTGCCTCACATGGGGAGACCCTTGTGCGAGTTGTGTTGACAACTCGCAGCGTGCACATAGGGATGTGTATTCCCTAAGTTCGCCCTGGGGAAGGGCACACATCTCGGCTGAGATGCGTGACGCGATTGCAAACTTGCAATCCGTCTACAAGCGCCTAGAGCGCGTGTTTACCGATGGGCCACAGGACTCATCGGATGGGTCTCGTCATACTGGCGGACGAGACCTTCAACATCCATCAACAGCTGAGAGCGGGGCTCCCAGCTGTTCCAAGAGGGTGGATACCCCCGCCACTGGACGAGGTAGCTCGTCCTTGATCCTGAATCGTCACGGTGATTCAAGATACGCTCCACTAGAAAGCGTTGATCACCGTGAGCATCCACCAAAGGATGTGGTGGAGGAGGAAAGACCTCCTCCAGATGATTCGGCTCACCATCTCGACCCTTACGAGATGGATCGCGCAATCGATGAATTGCGCGATGACTTGAAGCACGAGCGCGACCGGCGCTACGCTTTGACTGATACCGTGCGGAAGAACCGCAAGGATCACGAGGCTGATCGGGCGAGGGATCGCGCCGATTATGCCACAGCGCAGCTTCAGGTCGAGCGGGATGTCCGCTCCCTATTCGGCGAGCTGGCGACAGCTCGCGGGGAGATATCTCGGTTGAGTTCCGAGGTATCATATCTGCGCGACCAGACGGATCGTCTGGAGCGCGAACGCAAGAACTTGATGGATGTTCTTGAACGTGGGGGCTATCTTCATCGGAAGAAGAAGGCTCGTACTGACAGTACGGCCTGAGCCTCCCCACGTAAAACGTAGGATGCGTGCGCATCTTACGTGGCAATTCGAGTGTGTATGCATTGCCCTTGCGATGCAACACTCGAAATGGCCCAATGTACTTCGGCAGTAGTTTACTACTGCCGACACTAGTGACTGCATGTCCAGGTAAGTTTACCGTAGACAGTAGTACTAGGTCGTTAACCTTAAATGAAAGAACATTTGCTCTTCCATTCTTGTCTGCGTTCCGTTTCTGACGGTCCACCGCATTTGCGATGGAGTCCTGAACGAAACGGACTACCGCTTCTCGAGTCAGCAGGAAGTTCTCTGCTGACTCTTTGTTTTGTCTGTCAGTGCGCTTCGTGCGCACTGCTAAGAGATTGCTCTCTTCTTCAGCGAGGTTGTCTTCTTCCTCGCTGGCATAATCGTTGACGATGCTGAATATACCAGCATCGTCATCATCATCCGAGTCAATAATAGCGTCGTCGCTATTATTGAGGTGATCTTCTTCATCGATGTCGACTTGATCGACATCGGCATCATACGTGACGACGTTAGCGTCGACACGTGATGAGCAAGAGCCAAAACGGTTTTTGCTCGAGCGAGTCCCTCCCCCCTTATCCAAGAGTCACACTCTAGAAGGGTGGGCACACGTGGATGGCGTAGGCCATTCACGTAAAACGGTGTGTGCTGTGTTGAAGCATGCACCGAATTATTGATGGCGAATTCCACCATGGGTAGGAATTCGCTCCAACTCGGAAACGAGTGGACATATCCTCGAAGGATCTCTTCGAGGACACGGTTCGCACGTTCCGTCTGACCATCTGTTTCCGGATGGTCAGAAGTAGACATCTTCAATCGTGTTCCGAGAGTACGGAACACGGTTTGCCAAAATGCCGCCGTGAACCGAGGGTCACGGTCGGATACGAGTTCACGGGGTAACCCGTGGAGTCTAAAGACCGTGTCTAGAAAGACACGAGCACAACCTTGAGCCTTGATCGACTCAGGGACAGCAGCAAGATGGACCATCTTGCTGAATCGGTCAACAAACACAAGAATACCATTATTCTTGTGAGCGTCTTCGGGAAAACCGAAGACGAAGTCCATTGAAACGGACTGCCAGCACTCTGTCGGAACAGGCAGAGGCTGCAATGGCGCACGGGATGAAGGACTAGGCTTCACCCGTTGACAAACCTCGCAAGCACGTATGTACTTGCGAACAAACTGATACTGGCGGGGCCAGTAAAAGTCACGACTTACCGTGAGGTAAGTCTTTTCTCTACCACGATGGCCGCTTGTTGGGGCATCGTGACACTCATACATGATGCGTAAACGCAAATCATGATGAGCGGGTACGACGACACGAGGCGTGTCGTCGGCAACAGCTGTATAGTACAGCAATCCGTTGCGTGTACTATACCGATCCGATGAGGATCGGTACAAAGCCGGTAAATCCCTCATGGATTTACTGGATGGATTCACCAGATGATCCATCAATCGCAGAAGATCCTTATCTTCCGCGTATGCCTTTCGTACGTCGTCAAGTAAACTTGACGACGGGACACTGACTGACAGTGTCGCAACAGTGGGCTTATCCTCACTGTTGAATTGTGCGTCCGGCTCGAAATCGGGCCGGCGCGAAAGCAGCATCAGCGACGACATTGAGTCGTCCTGGTTTATACTCCACGGAGAAGTTATACTCCGCGAAGAAAGACAGCCACCTCGCCATTCTTTGCGAGAGGTGTGGGCTGTTTACGGCCGTGCGTAATGACGCATGGTCCGTATAGACAACAAACGGTCTATCTCCCAAGAGATAGACGCGAAACTTAGCCAGTGCGTACTTCATGGCAAGGAGTTCCTTGTCATGCACTGGGTAATTACGCTCAGCTGCTTGCAGCTGACGCGACTGATAACAGATGACGCGCTCCGCGCCATCTGCATCGAACTGCATTAACGCACAGCCGATTGCAAAATCGCTGGCGTCACAGACCACATGAAATGGTCTGTCCTGATCTGCAATCGCCAAGATCGGCGATTGCATCAAGCTTTGCTTGATACCTTCAAAGGAACGCTGGCACTCAGCGTTCCATGACCACTTGACATTTTTCTTGAGCAAGCAAGAAAGATGAACAGTCATCTCGGCGTAGTTGCGCGAGTACTTGTGCAAGTACGCCGCTAGACCAAGGAACTTCCTTAGTCCCTTGACATCGACTGGCACTGGCCAGTCGGTGATCGCCTTGATCTTTTCGGGATCAGGGCGTACGCCGTGTTTACCCACGATGCACCCAAGAAGTGGTATTTCGCTAGCCGCGAATATACACTTCTTGAGGTTGGCGTACAACTTATGCTTGCGCATAAGTTGAAGAACCTGACGAACGTGAGTTCTGTGAACTTCAACGTCCGTCTTTCCGTCCATAGCCCGGCTATGGACGAACACATCGTCGAAGTAACTCGGTGCGAAGTCTCGCACCGGTCTCAACAGATTTGTGACACATCTGTTGAATGTTGCAGGGGCATTGCTCAGCCCCTGTGGCATCACTAGCCACTCCCACAGCATCCCGCTGGGGGTACTCACTGCCGTGAACGGGATGTCCCGTTCACGCATGAGGATCTGATAGAATCCATCCATCAGATCCATGGACGAAAAGATGGTACTCTTTGACATACCATCTATGATTACGTCCTTCCTCGGTATCGGCGTCTGAGCCGGTACCGTTGCAGCATTCAATTTGTTGAATGCGTGCACTATCCGCCACCCTCCTGTGGCCTTTCGCACACAGAAGGTCGGAGAGCTGTGAGGGGATGTTGATTCCCTCACATGGCCCGCTGCTAAGCGATCGGCAAAGAACTTGTCGATCGCTAGTACTTGTTCACGAGGCAGTGGCCACTGCTTCATGACACAGTACTTCGAGCCCGGTTTGAGCTCGATCTCGTGTCGAGTGCCTTTGTCCTTAGGCAACTCGCAAGGTACGGATTCAGGGAACACATCCTTGAATTCGATCAAATCCTTATACAAAGGATTTGCCTGAAGTGACTCCCAGGATTGAGACGTGTATCGCTCAATCCGAGTCTTCTCATCGAGGACACTTTCGTCCATCGATGAGCTGCTGAGAACCCGTTCGTTCTCAGCAAATACTGTTGCCGACCGAATATCGGCCACATACTCATCCTCTGTGACGAGTATGCAGATCTGCTTGACTTTGCCACTACGCAGATCACGCAAGAACCGTTTCGGTTCTAGCGTTGGCAATTGAGTTATCTCCGAAGTTAACTTCGGAGGCACAATCAGATCAAGCGTATAAGCGCCTACGCTTGATCCGTCATTAACCAAGACGTTCAACGTCTCGGTTTCTTCCTGGGAACTTTCTTCCACAGGTTGCTGAGGGCCTGATCCCTCAGCAAGTGACTCTTGAGGAATTCCTTCCTCAAGTACGTGGGGACTTATTCCCTCGACGTCTTCTGACTGTGGCTGTGCAACCACAGTCAGGCACCGATCCTCTACGGTCGACTCTCCAGTCGACCTAGGATTTCCATGTTGCCCCTTGGAGGCAACAGGTTTCTTTCTTCTAAGATGCTGCCCGCTAGGCATGCATCCATGTCCCGGTCCACTCGACTTATTCGAGTGGTGGACCTTCGGCGCAGCCTGTACTTCTGTACAGCCGCCGGGAGCTTGCTCCACAGTGTAGTGATCAACTACACTGTGATCTTGTGCAGTCGTGCTAACGACCGTACCGCAAGTGAGGCCATCGCACTCACTCGCAGAACATCCACACGCTTGTGGACGCTCCAAGATGTTCATCAGATGGCCATCTGATGAACAAGCGGCAGGCATCTTCACGGATCGATGCTGCCAGCTCACCCTTGGCTCGTACTTTCTGAGCCAAGGTAATCCCAGGATGACATCAAATTTGTCATCCAGATCTAGTACGATGAAGTCATCATCGTACTGTTCGCCCTCTAACGTGTAGTGGATTCCTACTACACGTTTCTCAACGGTTATCGATGCGCCTGTTGCAAGGCGCACCGTCATCCTTGTGAGGGGAATGTCGCGCTCAACGAACTTGAGCCTACGACCCTCTAGTGACTGGCGTCGAACAAAGTTGTTCGACGCCCCACAGTCTACTAGGGCACGAAGCGACAAATCATTTGTCGCTTCCAACTTCAAGGTGATGAGCGAAACGTCATCACCAGGTGCAGAGACACACAATGATTGTGTATCTGGAGCAACTTTCGTCAAGAGATTTGCAAATTCTCTTGAGGTTGCTGGATCAGTAGGGCGCTCCGCCCCTACTGACCCCGACCATTTTTTGATGGTCCGTCTCGCTGTTGCGGCTTCGCAACAGCGCTGGACCCACGCCCATTGCCCTTTCTGGCAAATGGTCGTCCATTTCGCTCAGTACTGTTTGGTACTGGGCGTGGAGCACTACACTCGTATGCGTAGTGCCCTAACTTCTGACAGCGATTGCACTTCTGCAATCGCTTGTTGTTTGAAGAGCGAGGTCTCTCGCTCTCAACATAGCAGAGGTCCATTGGTTCTGGACCTCCGATCTCTTGTCGTCTCGGTGGACGATAAGAGTTTGAGCTAGCATGAGCCTGTCTCATGCTAAAGTCTTCCTGTTCCGCGGCTGATATCGCTTCTTCCAGCGTATTCAGCTCAAGGCGGAACAGGTGGCTCCTGACGGGCCCTTCTGCGAGCCCTTGCATGAACACCGTAATCAACGTGTGTTCATGGACTGGGTTAGCAGTTATACTACTCGCGAGGAGTCGTATATGTTGAGCGTAAGCGTGCACATCACGCTTACCCTGCTTGAGTTTCAGGAGCTCTGAACGAGCCCTGAACTCAGCCCGTGGCGGCTCAAACGTTTGTCTGAGCCGGGACTTGAAGTCATCTAGCGACCTAAACACATGTGGGTCGCTACTCTCGAGCCCCAGGGACCAAGTTTTGGCACGTCCTGCCAAGTGGGTCTGAGCAAATGTGAGTTTCATTTGCTCATCTTCGACGCGACGAGCCCTTAGGGCTCTGTCGAGTTCGACAAACCATAGTAACAGGGAGTCCTCCGGGACTCCACTGTACTTGGAGATGTCAACCTTCAAGACTTCGGGACGACGCGCATGTGCCGTCCCGCCCACAGCAGCATGGAATTGCTGCTGTCTCAACAGCTCTGTCTGTTGAGCACCGAGTTCTCTCAACTGCTCGGCCTGTTGAGAGCCTTGTTGGTGAAGCAAGGCTACTTTCTCCCTCTTTCGGCGACAAGTTCATTTGAATGAACCTGGCTATAGCGGCATGTTGTTGGTCTCTGTCTAGAGACTCCAACATGGCGCTAATGGCGATTTCGCCTACGGTAGAACTCATACGTTCTACCGCACTCCATTCGATGTCACTCAAATGGGTAAACCCTTCACGCGTGGCGTGAAAGGTCTCTTCATCATCCAACATGTTCATGTTGGATGCTGTGGTCCTTGGAAGGACTACAAAGTGCTACCAGGTGTAACGGGGAACTCTCTTACCAGGTTACTGGTAAGACTGTGTGTTAATAGAACACAAGGCTGCGTGCTCCCGACGTCACGCACATGTGGCGTGAGGAAGCGCGACGAAGTGAACAGAACTCGTAAGCTCTGTCTTAGGGAAACAGTAGAACTGTTATTTAATATAGTTATGTATCTTCAGTAAGCCGTCTTTGTCTTGATCTAACTATATTAAACTACAAACTCCTATGTGGGTTTCTTGATCACCACCCATTGCGCGCGTCCAGCAGCAATTGGTGGTTAATTTGGTTGGTGTACCGTGCACATCAACCAATATGTGGAAGCACCCAAGAATATTACCCTCGGAGGTAATATCCCGCCAACATCACCTTGTCTCGAGTGATGTTTATTGAGTGTTATCAAACAGATAATAATCAAATTGTTACATTCGTCTAAATTATATGTAACGAATTTCTCTTTGATACTTCATCTTACTGAAAAGCAGATCCTTTGCGAGAACATCAAAAGATTATGATGCCACCAAGAGTTTATGTATCCTGTGACAAAGTTCCCGGCGTGTCAATAGCTGTCACGTAATAAATGCCAAAAGACTGATTCGGCACATTTTTATATCGCCAAAATCTGCCAATTATAATTTGGCGGTGGCTATAAATTTAAATTTGTTTAAGATGCCGATAAATGTGTGTAGTGCCAGGCATGTGAATCATCGTACCGTACACGAGTAAAGCGTCTCTTTTTTAATATTTTTATTTTTCCTAATATTGTTTTACATTCTAATAATGCAATTTGTTTTTTCATATTTAATTTTGCATTTTCTGACTGTTTAATGCACTCTTGCAAGAATGCATATTAAAAATCTCATATATTATCGTAATTGAGTTGTATTTTGTACATGTATAAACCTTGTCTTATTAATTTATGTCGTTTCCACGTATTTGAGTGATGACTAATATCACATACTTGCGTCTTCGTACTTAATGCGGTGTTTACGGCTATGATTGAAATTACAAGATACGACCTTCTTCGTCACCGCGATCCCGATCCTGGATCGCAAGCATGGAGTCAGCTTCATAGAATTCTGGTGTGGGTCACGCCAAGGTTCTAAACTGAGCAAACTGGCTGTATGCCAAATAAATACAAAAAGGGGATTTTCTGGAGAGGGCGACGCGTGGCCTCGAAAGTCGTGATACAGATATCCCGATCGGGGTGTCTGTTTTAAAGTCTCATTAAATAACAGTAAAGAGAGTTCAATTTAATCTTAAGTGCACGTGCTGACTTTTCCTCCATGTTGTATGACTGGCCACCCGACGAGATGATAAGTTGCAAACTTAGATAAAGTGCTGTCCTCTTACACATACCTTAAAATGGGGACGGGTTAAACATCCCCAACTGAAAGACTACCTGTCCCCAAGTCTATCCCCAACTACACAAAGACATATAATCAGTTATTTTTGGATCGTAATTTGTGCTCGTCTTGACAGATGGCAAAACGACAGCGGTACATAGCCTTGCGTCTTGCGATCAATACAAATTTATGTATATTATAATAAAAAAATCTATATATGAATATGTATATATAAAGGCTCCCCCACACACCAGTGCTAAACGTTACGCCTTAGCGTTTGGAAACAAACACCAAGAAATACGAGCTAAACTACGGCACTGACGTAAGACAGGTTCGATCCAGGTACGTGCTGCACTGACGTAAGGCACGTTCAAGCCGGTGTGTGCAGCAAAGCTTACTGTTTACCTTCATTTGATCCTATCGCGACTTATCAAGCTACTGATTTCAAATTTCTGGATGGAGAATCTTCAGCAAGACAACGAATGCTCAATTACGTCCCCCTGGCAGTCCGAGGTTGATGGCAACATGCGACCTGACGTGTCGAATATAAGTAGAAAGTCGATGCTATGTGTCCACTACTGGAGCGAAGGACAGTAGCTAATCTAGCAACAGGCGTCACAGGTAGGTGGTATTCGCATTCTTAACGTACTTGTCTAATTTATTTGTGCTCATGATGTTCAACAGGCCACTCAAGTCCTACCTTCAGCACCATTCATGATGATTTTCTGCCAGAGGTGTCGAGTGTAAATGATTCTATGGCGTGTACTGAACAAGTGTATATAGCAGCAGCTATAATAGGCGATAAATCATTGTTTTAAGTGTCTGGAGGACAAGGCCAAAAGTATTCACAATCTGAATATGATTCGAGAAAAGAAACCGCTTCGAGAAGACATTGCTACAATCAGTTGTACCGTGGACTGACTCCACCTCTTCCGGTGGATCACCGACATGTCACGGGGCAGGATGCTATGGGCTACCAGGAAGTATCGAATTAAGTGCGTCATCTTCAATGTCCAAGTGAATATCCCGCACCCGATCAAGAACATATCCAATATTCTTCCGGCCACTGCAAGTACGATTAAGGTCAAGGATATCGGCTACATTTAAAGGGAATCTCCACTGCTTCGAGACTAACACTTATACGATTGGTGCCTATAAGATGAGGTGGTGATGGTGGTGGTGCTACTTTTGATGTTTCAAGGCAATTTCGGCACGCCCCACCACTTCTCGTCAACGCACTAAATCTATACATGTTCTTATTGCTTGCATCACGCTCCCCAACGTTGACAGCTAATACAGAAATATTAATAGTTCAACAATCAATGCCTTGACATCACACCAATTATTGTTTTGAATGTCTTTCAACCAAGCCTTTTTGCTGTATCATAAGCATGCCAATTTCTGCACGGATCTACTTGTTTGTTGCACTTATCAATGATGAGGATGACACGTATTTCCTTGAGCTAATTTATCATACATGTAATAATGCCTATCGTATAGGAAAAATGAATTAATCGTTAATTAAAAGTTTACATGCACTAGATTTGTTTGAGAAATGTAGACAAGGTATGAGCACGTAGCTGATCTCAGTAAAGTTTAACCTCATTTAAATCTTTATTGCAATAGTCTCGACACGCGTGATCCGGACCCGCCAATTGTTGTAGTCGCATTTCACTGAGTGCGTTCCGCGGTGCCTTCGTCTGCCAAAGCTCGAGCTATCAGTATCCATATACGCTCGAGGATGGACAATTCATTTAACGGATAAGTGACTCTGTAATATATATTTACATGCGCCGAGTATCCGTTAGATATTAGTAGACAGCTGCGGTAACAACAGTGGCTTCGTTACCTTAGCATCTGCTGGTTGTAGACGTATTCGCCAGTCCACTGCATACCATTGACCCCGGAGCGCATGAGTATATAAAAATATTTAAAGAACAGGGTCACTTACATACCTTTGCAACCTAGCACTCTTCATGACGTAGGCTTATCATCAGCTTGAGAGCGACGGCGTATCCACACTGATTATCCAGTCATCCTGTCATTCACGATACAGATATGCCCAACATGAGATCGCAGCTGCATACTGTCATCGTATGTAGCGACATGCGCGTCGGAAAAGAATCAAAAGACTGTCATGCTGAGCAAAACAGTCTGTCACTTCCCTTTAATTATTGTCTTGTGAGCTCCTTCTAGATCCTGGCGTTGTCCACTGCCCCCTGTACATCAACGACATAGGTGACGCACTAGTATGCAAAATCCCAATACCATTTACATTTTGTTCTGCCAGAAAGTGTGCTCAGTCGCAGGACAGCTCGTCAACTTTTACATATCGCCCTGAAGTTGCAGAAGAAATGATTAGCTACTTGTCAGAGCCTCAATTTGTATGCCGTAGTCGGATCACGGTCCTACCTTATTCCGATGGTTTCGTTTTTTACGTAGGGCCGCGTACATTCATAGGAATGCAATTGCGGCTAGAGGTGACACATTGCATGTAAGGCTCGGCTTTATGGGCTCGTTCGCCTCCTCTAGAAACGGCGGGGACCCGGGCAGGGTCGTGGTTTTCCTATAAGCTTGATTGTGTTCTTCGAGCTTCTCTTAGCGTAGAACCCGGTGCTATGTACCGCTGTCGTTTTGCCATCTGTCAAGACGAGCACAAATAACGATCCAAAAATAACTGACTATATGTCTTTGTGTAGTTGGGGATAGACTTGGGGACAGGTAGTCTTTCAGTTGGGGATGTTAAACCCGTCCCCTCAAAATGATCTAAAACTGCGCACGCATTTCATTCAGTACTTAACTGGACTAGGCATGTGTTAAGCTATGTCCAAGATAAATGCTACTATTGTCGGTCGCAAGCTCAATCTCTATAAGTTGCCAGCAAACATGATACTATTATCGACATAACGTCCCCCAATTCTGTAGCGCCCGAAAGCTCAACGCCTACATTTGCAACGCCTTCGGTCTCCAACTCCCTGTCGTCATAGTGTTGGGATCAGGCCTGGGCATACAAAAAAATTTGAAGTACATTTTGCGGTCTAACATGTCATTAGTTTCGGGGTCAACCGATTCCGAAAGACCTATGTACGTATGTGCTGTCCGATCGCTCGTTTTTTGACCTCTGCTACCGCCCGTCAAAACATTCCATGCAGTGTGCCATGAAACTCCTGGACCCTGTCAGTCGCGCTATGTTCTAAATTTATGAGCACATACGATGCACCAAAGGATAACACAAACACATCATATAACCATTTCGGCAACCTGTTAGACACATTGATTATACTAGCTGCGCGTGAGACAAGGCGGTGCACTCGGGTGGACACGAATGTATGCGAGCGGATCGACCACGTACCATATTTCAGAGCTTTGAATGTGGTGACGCAGACCTCGCAATCTCACTGGCAAGCCAGATTACACGGGGTAGGTACACCCATGCAAATGCACTCTGGGGGGGGGGCCTTCCGTCCCGGATGCGAGATTAAATCCAAGAGCAGCGATCGCAATCAAAAGGACGCGTTTGATTTTCATTGCGGGAGGTGGTGGCGTTGGGTAGGTGAGCTTGATTCAGCGAAATTCGGAATGACAGGAAATAGGCAATGCACGAAAATCGGGACCTACGCAAGAGCCATAAAAACGTACGACAAGACGCGAAAAATTGGGGAATCGTAAAAAAACACCAGTGTTCGCCTAAAAAAACACCGTTACGATGAGGCTATCCATTAACCTTGTTTAATATATCCACAAAAGGGTAAAGAAAATACCACTTTCGATTGAACTTCACTAGAAACGTTTCTAAGATAAGTCGGACCCTCCCTTTTTTGACCGGAATGCGGTCGAACACCTTCGGTCTGTCGCGGGCAAAAGAGACTTTGGATCGCATTTTTTGGGTTGTCCAACCGCCCAGGGTTGCTGGCTTACATTCATAACCTACTGGACCGGATGCACGGAAACTCCGACCAGTATGCAGCTTCATGCGAGTTTTTGCATGTCATGGACGTCCCCGCCGTTGAATCCCATCATTTCACGGCGGATGCTGAGCGCGTTTGGACATTCAATGGAGGCTTATGTGTGTCAATGGAAGCGGATGTGGTGGGTATTATGTTTAATATGTATCGCGATTATATGGGTTTAGCTCGATCGGGTTTCTCAAGAAGGTCTTTCCGTCACTTTGGCGGGATGTATGTACGAATACATAGTTCAAAGTTTTCGGCAATTACACGCACTAGCGATGCGGGAGTGTAGGAAGCTACACACCCAGGTGGCCGGAACTCGTCTAATGCAATGCATCGGGCTGCTCACCACGGCCCCATCTAGAGCTCCGCACACAGCGGTGAGACTCGTCCAACCACCGAATCATTCGACACCGGCGTTGCTATCCTGGCTTAGGTCTTTCCAGACGTCTTGTACACCATAATTTCGTATTATAGACAATCTGTTCCCCTCTCTCTCTTAAACGGACTGCAGTCTTCACTTGCGAGACGACGGCTCCTGCAACGGCGCAGATACAAGCCAAGGGCGTGACGGCAACATCTGTAGCGACGATTTCTGGACCAGTGGAGCTTGCTGCTGTTGAAACATAAGCGGCCTCGGACGAGACAGTCTTTGCAGCGGCGGTATTGGCTGCGTCGTCGCGTTTGAGAGCGAAAGGTAAGATGGTGGCGCTATGTCCAACAGCATTTACATTTTTACACACCCAAAAGTTGTCAATATGGACTATTGACGCTTTCCTTAGCATTACGTCGGCAAGGACATGTCTCCTCGGCATCATCTATGGGAGTCAACAAAAAGTAATCCAACGATGGCTTCGCGCAAAAGATATCTCGTGCAAGCAGAAAGTAGACCAACCTACGCCTTTTTATTAAATGGTGTAATCGGTCGTGCCATATCAAATCTAAAATACACACGCGACGCTAGTTAGCCGTGTTGCACAAAACCTGTCAGCAGCAGCATTACCAACCTGCTATTACTTTCTCAAGAGGAGAACAAGTATAACCATGTTATAATACTGCAATAAACGCCGATGGGAAATAGGACTGCTTGTGCCAGCGTGAATTTAAGTAGACCGGTGCCATATACTGCAGTCTCCTTAACAACACATACCATTTAGCTCCAATAACGATGGTATGTTTTCACACGGCATCGCAAGGACCTAATGCATTGTGTCAATACAAAAAGCAAGCAGCGTCGGTTTGATCGCGGACACCGTAAGTCGCATCGACACGTTTAGAAACCTTAGCATTAAGTCGATCATGGTGACCATGATCGCTCCAGGCCCCCTGCAACCATCGCCACAACATTATTAACCAGCTGTCAATTCTCGTACCTCATTTTATCTTTACGCACACCCACGTACCTGGACTCTACTAGTAGTAAAGACTTTGCACCAGCAAAAGAGTTGTTAAACTCCCAGAACGCGACACCAGCGTGGGTCGGCTCAACATCAATAAAAAACGATACATAGAAAAATACCAGCAAAGGCAATTTACACAACAAAATGTGGTTTAGTTTGTTATTCACTCAGTCATCAGCCACATCTAAAAAAGCACAATTTTTCTATCTGTCTCGCATTTCTTTGGCTATGACTCCACCGACTGCAACAGCCCGTCCCCCGTTTACTACTATTGTATACTCAGATGATTGGTGGTAATCTTTAAAGACGGCGGGAGGGACGGCCGAGAAAGAGAAGTACAGGAGCAATATCGATGAATGCGCCGTGGCACAGTCGACGTGACGGTATGCACGTGCAGCGATTGCTGAGCGTGTGCAAGGGCTAGGCCCTGAGCAGGCTATCAACAAATTGGGACTGCAGTCCGTTTAAAAGCGGAGGGTCCGACTTATCTTAGAAACGTTTCTAGCGAAGTTCAATCGAAAGCGGTATTTTCTCTACCATTTTGAGGATATATTAAACAAGGTTAATGGATAGCCTCATCGCAACGGTGTTTTTTTAGGCGAACACTGGTGTTTTTTTACGATTCCCCATCAAACCCAGGGCAACTCACTCGACCATACACTGAGAATCCAGGCCACTTCATGTGACAATTATCGTCGAAGGAACAAGTGGAACGATCAGGATTTGACCGTAATCGTTGCGGTAGAGTGCGGCCATTTTATCGCTATGAATTGCTTCTCTGCAGTAAGTGCGTGTGCAGCAAATAAACATCACTGTGAGCACCGAAGCACATACTCAATTTTCTGCCTTGACTGAATAAATGGAGAGACGTCAGCCGTACCGCGACAAGTGCGGCCAACATTATTGATATGCGGGTGGACACTGACCGGCTGACGATCACGTCTGCTGCATAGAGTCGAGAAGAAAGGGGGCGCACAGTGCCTTTTTGGGTTGGTACCACGTTGTGTCGAGTCTGTTATGTACAAGATCAACGCACGAGACTGTGGCTGGGACAATGCGCACGTCAGAACCAGGAGCGGGCGCTCGTCCGATCGTATATAGCCCAACCCTCTCTGCAACAGCTGCCGGCGTGGTGCGACAAGGTCTCAAACTTTTGGTCCACACTTTAGCCTGTTTCTCCCTTAGCTTCGAGTCCGGGCTGTCCCAATTGGCGGCAAACGTCCGACGCGGAGCCGAAGCGGGTTGGGTTCTGTCTCGTGTACGTCGCTCCTGCAGCGGACTTGGGAGTCGCGATTTCGACTGCAGGCGTCCCCGCGTTATGCATCATCGGTTCGGCGGTCGTGCAAATGGCCATTAGGGCCACCGCTCATGTGGTGGTGTGCCCTTGGAGCGCGTTGTTGCTGCGGCAACGCGCTACTGGAGTAGGCAGACCGCGCTCACGGCCGCCACCTCGGTTGCGTATGTCCGATGGTGCTTGGATGGATCGACGATGCACATTGAAGCACGCTGCATCTTGTATTGGTTACGTAAGAACTGAGTGATACGACGCCGGCGTGAGCTATACTGGTTTGGGGCTTAGTGTATATGCAATCGTCGACGACCTCTAGTGCCATGCTGTACGCATGCATCGGGTTGTCGGGGTGCGACCAAGTAATATACGCGGACACGTCCTCGTAAACTTCTGGGTCGACCGGCGCTTTATCCCTGGCTTAGCAAGATGCAGAGATCATGCGTGTAGTTGACACAGAGTCAAAAGACGATCTAAACCTCTCCCAACGGTGTGGCTTTTGCAGCCGGCTGTCACCCCTATTGTCCAGTGCACCTAATGTACCTGCCTGAGTGTAGTGCTCTGCTTGTTGCCTAGTGGCGGGTAGTATTTCCTTTCGTCCATGACGACCCGTAACCAACGTCAACGTACAAGTTGTTGGTCTTTTTGAGCTCTCCCGTCGATGATACAGTCGCGTCTTGTGCTCAGTCCGTGGCTATCTGTTACCAACGTCCTGGCTCCGAATATCGTGCCGCAGTTTATGACGAACCGCGAGCGCCTGACCTCTTTGGCAAATGGATGACCCACCCTAGCGGAACTCATGTCATGGCCCGCCAGGCCACTTTTCGTTTCTGTCATGCGATGACAGCAATAGAGGAATGCCGTTTGGCTCACGTACGCTCGATCAGAGAAACCTACTTCTCATTCAAAGTCTTTCAATCATCACTTTGACAGCCTGATGGTTTGCCCAATCTGACATTACACAACTGAAGAAGTGCAACTGCACTGTACTGAGGTCCTCACGTACGTTTTTATCTTTTGTAAAGGGCGGTACAAATACGCATCGATACGCCAAGACGCGTCGCGGGGTAGTTGCATATTATCGAGCACGCCAGGGCTGGACATTGGCGGCCGGCTCCACGTTAAACGGAGTCTTCTCCAGCGTCACGCATCGCAACTGGTCAATGTCTACACGTTGTTGACCATTGTTTTGTGAAAAGGGGCGAACCCGTTACATGCCATTTAATCGTAATATGCGTTTTTGAGAGCATCATACGCCCACGCGACCTAAATGTGCAAGAGCGATGGGCTGTTTGTTGAGGTCAATGGGCACAAGATAAGCATGTAAGCCGCGGCTACTAAAACACTGACTTGCATTATTACTACGATCTTCTTGTGCTGCATTCTTTTTTTGAAAAGACCCGACTAACGCGCAGGTTTGAAACATAACAGGCTTTTCCTCACGCGGCTCTTGGCACATAACCATCAACACACCTAGCAGCATGACCGTACGTCAGTGCAGGCGACAAGACAATATTGCTTTGACAAACATCGACCCGTCATGACACTACGTACGTGGGCCAGTATCACCGTTTCTGCAGCAAGCTCACCACGGTTGTCGTTTGTTGTCACCGTAACTTCACATCTCGAGTAATAAGCGATACACGTAGTCAACGACCACTTTGACGTTTAGCGCAAACGGTGTCCTGTGATCGCTAAACCCTAGCTGCTCAATCGGAGCGCCAACCTACATGGACTTCATCAGTGCGAAACCTAAAGCCACAGAACAGCGATAATAGACAATCAGCGTCACAAGTCCTACACAAACGGTAGAATCGCATCGTACCTTTGGGTGCACGTGGCTTCCTCAAGTGGCGTCGTTTCTCCATACTGGAACTGTAAAACCCCAGCTTGAGCGATCATCGCGCCATTATCAACGCAATAACGATGATCCATTGCGCAGACGCGGCCATTACGCCCCTTCGCCATGACGCTCATCATTTCCTGAAGACGTAAGTTACCTAGGAGCGATACCAACAGCAGCGGTGAGTTTAGCCGATCAAAAGTCAAATCAGATCTTGGCACTTCAGCACAGCTGCAGGAACTCGCAAATTTACGCACATCCCACACCACCAACAATGAGCACCTCTGACTGTCCACAGTGCGCCATTGCACGCTCCGTGATTTCCACCTAGTATAGTTGTCCAGCATATACGGTCAATGCATTTTTACATTCTAGTACAAGCAGTTTGTGCACACAATGACTACAGAACGTACAAGCATCGCAAAAATCGTCTCTTGCAACGAGTAGCACAAGTCTGCCTTCGAACATTCGCCCGACTGAATCTTGCTGCTGCACGAATGTCAAGCGACGTCAGACTGGCACAACGCAAGCATCAAGCATACATCAGCATACTCGGCCGCTTTCTCGATAAACGTCGAGATGCCCGAGAACGACACGTCCATGCCTTTCACAATATAAGGCAGCTCAATGAACTTCTTGCCTCTATACATGATTCACGACAGTCCAGACAAAATAATGTTACTTCAGCAATCAATTTCACCCAGTAGCCAAAGCGCCTACTCTCTCGCCAGCAGTTCAATGTTGTATCCGGGACTCGGGTCATTTGAGAGCTTGAGCACTCGTGCAAACCGGTCAAAGCAATTTCCTACTGCAATGTCAATCGTCTCGCCAAAGATTCGGTAGCTGCACAAAGCAAGTCATTAGCCCAAGCGCTTCGATCACCAGCCAAACGACTTTTCCAGTATAACCTCACCCCTGCATTAAGTAAGCAATGACTTACCACTGCATCGAGTAAGCAATGACTTGCGTATTGCCACCACTCACGTACAACACGACTGGATTCGTCGTTTTGGTCACTGTCCTGCCCATCTCAATGTCTGCAAAAATGACCATTCACCACCACAAAACAACAGCTTAGCAGCTTTCAATCACACGGAAGCTAGTCAAGACAAAATCCAATAGGAAACAGACAATACCGTACGTCCGACACAATGGTTGACGCCCACAAGCGGTTTCTTCCACAACAGCGACAACATGCGCGCGCAGACAGCAGCCGAGCGAAGCGGACCGCCCATGCCTGGACCTTTGGTGTAGCAGATACAGTCCAACTCTTGTGGAGAGACGTTGGCTTCGACTAATGCTGCCCGAACAATAGCCACAACGTGGTTCTGGTGGTGCCACGCTGTCTCCCGCGGCAGAAAGCCGTGGCCGGGCGGTGTGATGTACGTCTTGCGAGGGTTCGACAGGATCTCCGTCTCGCCGTTGGGTCGGCACCACAGTATACCAACCGCCAGCTTATTCGCGCTGCCTTCGATGCCCATCGCCAGCACAGGGCCGTCCTTCCGCATGCTGTTTCGCGGTTGGGAGCTGCGCAGGACGTCACGCGGTGTTTGATTGGCTAGAAAAACAAAACTGGTCTTGAGAATAGCTGAACCCGACGAAGCCGAAAATATGATTTACCGTAGGTTCTCGACAAGACCTGATGAAGCAAGTGACTGCATTGCTGCACGCAGTGGCGCTCTTCGCTCTGTGCTTGAACGCTACGACATCACGTGCAACTGCAACGTATCAAAAATGTTTGGGCCTGGAAATGGATTCGATGTTGACGACTCCGTTCTGCATGGAGCTCTTTAGCGCATGCCAGGCCGGAGTGGACGAGCTGAACCAGAAGCTCCACCTGACGGCTCTCGATGCGTTTGAGGCTGTACGTATCGTCTCTGCCAACAAATCTGAGACAGAGACAAGAAAAAGTGAAAGAGTGGGTATCGTGGTGCAACTAGCTCCTCTGTCCGACTGTCCCGCAGCTGTAGTGGCTGAAAGTATCGACAGGTGCGACGAGAGTCGATTGAGCGACGTCGTTTTTCCAACGAGGCGCAGCTCATTCAGCAGATGTTCTTCTTCTTGTTCTGCGTGCTTTTTTCTGTGGCAGAAGATGCAAGCTCACTATATCGAGAGCAGAAACATACAGCATGATGATGGTACTCGACGTCGGTGTTGGGTGGAACTTGGAGAGCTACAACCGCCACGTGCTATCAGGTACGTCACAGTCTCTTTCGAATTGACACTCGATCGAACTTGCACCTTTTAACACATCTATCATTGTTTTTAAGATATTGAAGACAACAAACAAGCACCGATGGGGTCAAGGCATAATAATGGTCGTGTCAACGGAAGCAATGGAGCTGTGGAGATCCTTGACGCCCGCGATGTCCCCTTCAAGGTTGACGTCAAGGAAGTTGTGGCTTGGACACGCATCTTCGTTACGGCGGCTTCTGTTGCCATTTTCCTAATATGCTTTGGACTTTGTTTGCATCAGCGCAGACGTTTACATTATGGCTACGTCCGAGTTCCTACTATTCGAGAAATGGCACAAGAAGCGAGACTTGCCCCACAGTCAATGGAAATTGACGGTCTAGATCGTGAGTGGAACCGTTGAGCAGCAAGTTGGCAAACTGATGATGACGATTTACGCGATCCAGAAAAATGCATCGATACGTCTACTGTCTGCTACATGTACTTGTCGATTACTTTTTGTTGAATATACCAAAGTAAACCAGCAGCACAATGGCGATTACGATAAAACCTGCTGCAACGGATACAGCCATCCTTTGGCGCTTGTTTCGGGCAGCCATTCGGCTCACGATATTTCCGCCACGACGAGCCATCTCATTCACTCCCTTCACCTTTGCGTGTGTGGCTTCAATCTTCTCACGGTTCCGGCCAAGCTCGTTGCTAATAGCAAGCGCTGTCATTATTTCCAAAACATATCGGCAAAGTTGGCATTCAGAAGACGTGCGCCCTGACGAAAAATTTGGCCGCAGAAAATACAAAGTTTGCGCACCAACTTCCTCCGTATCCGCAATCTCTTTCTTTGCGGCTGTCAGCTTGTCTGTCGTTCCCTTTATTCTGCACATTGCCGGTAGCCAATACCGCATCAGACACCCAAACTCTCCTTCCAAAACATACTGATGGCGTACTTATTTGTGGCAGCAGCTAAGCGACCGCGGTGCTCCGCAGACGCCTACATCAGCAAAACACACATGCACGATGAGGAATAGCAATCAACGCTAGCCCTGTGAATGTCGCAGCCTAATCTCTCTTACCTCCTCGCGATCGCAATCACCAAATAGCCCTTCGCGTTCCTCCTTCTCTCGGATTTTTTTGTGATCGGCCGACAGCGAGGCGAGACTTTTCTTGTACTGGCCCACCTTCTTCGATAGCTCTTGACGAGTTGCGGTGTCCAAACTTCTCACCTCGAGCTCCATCTGCTGAATCTACAGAAAGAACACACGGCAGCATTAAGCCGCATTCCTCTGCTTCTTTGTGCGTCATTAAGTTGTGTACCAGCTGTGTGGATTGAGTCAAGAGGTCGCCCACATGCACGATGCTCGCCTTCTTCTTGTCTGTCATACAGCCAGCAGCAAAAAACGCCAATCGCTCAGTGCATTTTTCGTTCTGTTGCGTGTAGACACTGCAAAGACAAACCTTTCTGGTCCTCGTACGATGCGATATCGCGCATCTTTGTGGAGATATCCGTAGAGAGAGTGCGGTACTCTTCGTCGTAGCCATCAAAGATCGTCGTCGTCATCGGCGATATGTCGGCACTGCACAATGCACGAGCGGCGTTTTCGTTCTGCCGTCGCACCGGTTATTTACAGGGTGTGCGGACAAATGTGTGTGTGGTGCACCCAATTGTACGGCCAATGTGGTCCTAAACATAGGGTCAGCGCACTTGACCGACTGACGCGGGAGACAGCAGTTCTACAGTACGCGTGTCCCCCACTCGCTGCGACTGCCACTTTCGAACGTGGGTACAAAGCGTCACGCAGCGTCGATCGATTCGGGTGGCGGACACCACACAATGCGTCACGGACAATGGCTCGCGCTTCTCCTCGCGGCAGCTCTGGCAGCTCTGGCAGCTGCCGATACTGTCGCCACGGAGCCGAAGGAGGTGGCGATTGACGTGGATGGCGACCTGCCGGTTCAAGACGAAGCCGAAGTGCTCGAAGCAGCAGACGCTGTGGACGAGACGGCCGCCGCTCCCGAGCCGAAGGTCGATCCGCGGCTGACGCTCGAGGCCATGGAGAAGCTCTTCGCCAAGATGTCGGCCCGATGCCGCCAGCAGCTGCAGGAGAACGCGCCGGACGCGCCGGAGGTGTCCGACCGCTGTCGACGGGAAGCTGCGGGTCGCATCCAGCGCTACTTGGCGCGTCTCGACAGGGAGGAACGAGGCGAGACGACGGCCGAGGAGGGAGCGACGAAGGCGGACGCGAAGCCGCAGCAGAAGAGCCGCAAGGGCAAGAAGCGAACGCGGGCGCAGCGAAAAGCTGCAGCGGCCCAGAAGAAGGAGGACGAGTACCAGAAGACGCTGCAGATCATTGTCGGCTTCGTCGTGACCTTCGTGGCCGTCATTGCCGGCGCCATGTTTGTCATCAACCGCAAGCTCAAGGCCGCTGGACTGTACTTCGCGGACCCGACTGCAAAGGCCTCGTGTTGCTGCGACTAACGAGAGGGGGGGAGACACGACGTCGCTCAGCAGGTGTGGAGCTGAAGGTGCACACGACGTGCGCTGTTTGCACTTGCTGTTGGTAGCACACGTCTATGAGAGTTTGCTAAATACCGATACTGTCTGCGCTCGTTCGTTCGCACGAGCTGCAGGTCAGACGCCTTCATCAGTGCTATCACACGACTTCGATGGAGCCATGTGCTGAGCTGTTCTTGCCCTTGTCGACCGGTGCGACAATGAGCGGCGAGATCTCACCGCGCTTGACTCCATTGCTCGCACCGGTCGGATGCACTGGATCGTAGTGCTCCGTGTGTCTCTCCGACAAGACGATGATGCCACCCACCGTCGTGACAATGCTGAGAGGGTAGATGGCCAGCTGCCACCACGCGGTCATGCCCGCGATCTCGTGGAAGAAGACCACGCCCGACACCGAGCCGATCAGAATGAGGAATGCCTGGTAGATCGCGACGAGGTAGAGCGCTTCGTACTCGCGCAGGCCTTGGTCCAGCACGAAGATGCCACTGCCTGCTGACGACAGAGCGGCTGCAATGATAGCATACGTCTCCACGTTCGACCAAACGGCTCCGCCTTCGACAACCAGCTCGATCGAGGCCTACATGCGCACGACGGCAATCAGTCGAGTCTCGGGGTTCAGTCAACTCGTGTCACGGCAGTTGTCAGCAGCGGACCGTACCTTGAGGAAGAAGAGATTGCCACCAATGAGACCCGACAGCGCACCGAACGCAAACCTTCTCCAGCCGCTCTTCTGAGGCCATCTGCAAATGACCCACGCCAACTGCGACAACCAAAAAGCATCAGCTCCGAACGTGACAGTCGATCGATCCCACGCGTACGAAACCACGCACCAGTACGGCAGTACAGCCTGCGAAAAGCGCGTACTCGACGAACAGACGGCTTCGGAACAGTGCAAAGAGCTCCGCACTGCGATGTGTCGGCGTGTCGTGACTGCCCGAGACGCCCACGAGCAGACACCCGAGCAAGATGACGGCCGTTCCTCTCACGTCTTGAGTCGACAGCTCCTCGTGCAGCAGATACGGCGACAACAGGATGTTCCACACGACGCTAAAGCCGGCCATGGGCGCCAAGATGGACTACCAGCCACACACACACACACCAGTGCAGCACCACACGTAGACAACAGTCAATCAGCAGCTCCCGTGGACGTTGCGTCGTCGCAGCGGTCGTACAAAAAGCGACGGCTCCTCTCACCTGCGCAGCGTACGCGTAACTAATGGCATCCAGCACGGGATTGAGCACGAACACGCACGCGGCGGCCGCCGTCTTGACCCATAGCGCCTGCGACGACGTGTGCGAGAGCTTCAGCAGCACTTTGCCCAGCGTGCCGAAGAGTGTGGCCGCGAGCGAGAGCGTCACGCCGACGGTCCAGAGCTGCGGAGACGCCATTCACAGTCGAAAGTGGTGGGAACGAGCAGCGGCGGCGCGCGTCGACGCGTGTGCAGAGACCGATCGGAAGAGAGAGAGAGAGAGAGAGAGCGCGACTTGTGCACGAGCGGACGTTCGACCCGACCGCTCAAGTGCCGTGGAGCCACTACCGGAGACCGCCCCAGCAGCTGTTCCGACGGACACGCGAGCGCACGAACGTGTCGCACGGTATGTTGACGAGCAAAATCGAAGTCGTCGGCTGCACACACAGCCCGTCGCACGAATCCGTTGCAGCTGTCTGATCGATTCGACGGCCGCGTGTTGGGGCACTGAGTGAAGCCGTCTGTCTGGCAACACGTTTCTCACTCGATGGACCGACGCACTGAGAGCGTGAGGCGCTGGTCCGAAAGCGCGTTTGCAACCACTTTCCAGCCGTTCGGTGCCAATCCCAAGAGCAAAGCTGAGCTGCGCAGACTTTGCATTCGACTGCGACTTTGGCGCAGGCCGAGGAACGTCGAAAGCCGATCGTAGAGGGGAACGAAAGGGGTTTGTA